>VZTX01007010.1:0-172412 GCA_013400915.1 Pardalotus punctatus | reverse complement strand
TTTTTTTTTTTTTTTGTGTTTGCCAATAGAGACAAAGGCACTTAGTGAACTACTCAATTCGTTTGTAGATAATTGCAGTTAAAAAAACTATTTCTCACCCTGCAAGATTTTTCCCCTGGTTTTGAAAATTTTCTGGGAGATGTGATTTGCTGTCTGTCTCCAGATGTGGTAATTCCCAAGTCCCTTTCCTGATCTGGGACTAAGTTACTGGCAGCAAGGTTTTGTCTCTCAGCATTATACGTGCAATTAATTTAATACATCATGCACCTACTGAATCAGATAGCACACTTTCAAGTGTTCAGTCTCATATTTATACTTACCCTTTTTTATTACTTTGAAACCTTCTTAAAAGTAACTGGAGAAGATTCCTGATGTTCCATTTGATACAAGAGAGGTTGCTCCAAAGAAGCAGACCTTTAACTGCAATGCTGGAATGTCAGACAGCAGTTGGGTATCCTCAGTCCCAGCCGTTTATTTAGCCCAACTTTGTTTGCCTTGTTCAGATAGATGAGACAACAGCTTGAGACCACAAATTCTGTTACAGTCCATTTTGCTCTGTCTCTCCTGTTTTCAAAGTGTTTGAAACCTTGCACATCACGTTGTATCATACATGCCGAAATTAAATCTTTTGATTTGGATTTAAAGCATCCCATCATTCCATTGCATAATTTTATTATTTTGCATACTGTACTGTGGGTTTAGGGATGGGACTGTGAGTTCAAGCATAAGGTGTTGCTCAAGTTCATCCATACATCTTACATGGACTGTAAACCTTCAAGTTTCTCCTCAGTGGCAGCTGGGGAAGTCTGTTGAATTTTCAGTGTCGGTAAGACTCAACTGATCCCAAGGGTTCTGTGTCCCAGGTGGAAATTGTAGCTACGACCATTTGCATTCAATCCAAGGAATTACAGATATGTTGCAAAGTCACGATGGACATGGGTGGTTATGCACAAATAAACTCCTGGTAAATAATAATTCCTGTTCAGTGCCCCTTAGCCTGTGAACAAACCACAAATTTCAAAGGTCTGGAGAAGGCCAAAGATTGAAAATCTCTTAAATAAACTGTTCATAATGACTGCCATTTGCAAAGTGAGTGGGGCCTCTGTTGCTTCATGCTTTCAACAATCTATAAAACACTGTATACATTTGCAGAAACTTAATAGTCTCTGTGGAGAGGGTTTTTGGTGCTTTGATCACTTATGAATGTCAGAAGAACAGTGGTGAATCTGCAGATGATTGTCCCTGGGTAAATGTGCATGGTGAAGCAGAGCGAATTCATACAAAAGCATCTTTAAGGACCCAAGAGGAAAGAAGGGGAAAGGAACTGCCTTTAAACTATTCCTGTGCATGTAGGGAAAGCCTCTAGTAGAGCTTGCTGCATTGGTCAGGTCCAGAAGGAAATAATTTTGTCACCCAGGCCTGAAGAACAAATAACTTTGATCAAACTCAGGCCGGCTGAGACACGGCACAGTGTGCTCCTGTGCCCTTGGAGCTGACCCTGGAACCGAGCAGCCCCAGCTTTTCTTCTTCTGAGCCATTCCAGGGACTTAGTCTGCTCTGTTGGCTTTGAACTGGGGAGTCCATGATCAACTATTTATCTTTCTTCTCCCTGCTTTCTGGCCCCTCTGCTCTCTTCTGTCACTGTTTCCACAAGCAGGAAAAGACAGTGGTCTGCAGACTGATTTCTCCAAGGGTTTTGTGCCACAAAGCACAAAGAAATGTGTGCCTTGTGTCAGGAGCCATCTGTGTCACGCTGAGGAAGGGAGCACATGCACACAGCCAAAGTGGAGGTTCTATATTTTATATTAGAACATTATACTGTTATATTAGAGAAAGGGAGGAGCGTTTTAAGCGGTTTAGTCTAATTTTTAAGGCAACATCATGGGCAGCTTTTGTTATGGAGGAACATAAATTGTTTTAATGTAACCAAAGACTAAGCTTGTATTTTTCCTTCTGATTCCTAGCCATGTTCTTTGGCTCACTTATTCAATACTCTCCAATGTCTTTAAAAAAAAAACAACAAAAAAACAACTTATGACTTCATTCCTCAGGTCTACAGTCTTGGCAAACACTGAGCTATAATGATTCTCTTTATTCAGCTTCTGCTTTGCAAACAAACCAAAGCAGTCCTTCTGTGTCAGAAATGTATTCACTGCGTTCCTCCTGCACTTTGTAACAAGCATCAAATGACTTCCTTATGGAGGTTTTCACCCACCCCTGTCCCAAGCAGTATTTGTGGAGTGCCATTGGATATTTGTTATTTCTCCATCTAACTCAGATTTGAATTCACCTGAACAGAGAGATTCTACAGTTCCTGCTGCTGTTTCAGCATGAAATAATGGGTTTTTTTTTGAGAAAAAATAAGGCCAGAACAATTTCAATTAAATGCCCTGCTCCTGTGAGAGTTTGTCTATTTGTAAACAGACATGTGGACCTGAGTGATGTTGTGCCACTGCAGCATATGTCCTGCCCTTAAGGAAATTCTTTTTGGAAACTTGATGAATTTCATCCTTTCCTCCAGCCTCACAAAGATCCCTTTGATGCAGTCTCTCGACGATGCCCGTGCCTCATTTTGACTTCTCAGTAGCATCCATACACAGGGAGTGGGATTCCACCTACCTGACTTTGGGTATCACCTGGACTCTGGGCAATGAGAAAATAAATAGGCAATGAGAAAAATAAGCACTTCTGATTCCTTTGCAGAAAAAGAGTAACTATTAAAATGAAGAACCTATTTCTCTATATTATATAGAAGGGAGATGCTTAAATGCAGCTATTTGCAGTGCTAATATCTAAATTAGGTGATTGCACCTCTGTCCTTTTGTCAGCTTTTTCCAACTTCATTAATGGCTCCCTGATTTGTAAAGATGTAACTTGAGGCTATGGTTTCTATGTTTCTTCAGTGTTATCACCTTTATTTCTTCTTTTTGAGTTATCAAGTTTTTTATTGGAAGTGAATTGTTTTCATGCAGAAATTCCCCACTCAGCAGCAAGGAAACAAAGCATAAAATGCATTGGATAGTCCATTATTTGGGGAAAAAATTGTATGTTATCATCCTCTCCATCAACAAGTGTCCATTTTTCTTGAATTGATGCATTTCCTGAGTTGTCTTTGTCCTTAAAGGGCAGACAGCAAAACCAACTAGTGCAAAACAAAATAAGGAGCTGCAATTACCCTTGAGATTGCAGGGGGTTTAATGTAAGTTCCCCATTTCATGGTCAGATCAGGATAGTTTAGTACAGAAAATGTTACTGGGAGTTTTGAAATGAATGGCCAAAGGCAAGTGCCAGAAAACCGCAGCCCCATCATTAGAGCTCTGCATGTTCTTAAAGCCCTGCAGTTTATCAGCAGCCCTGGAGAGTTTATTACACACATAAGAACGGGTTTATTTAGACCCTGGATCCAATTGCAGAGAAAGCTGGAAAGGCTTGGAGCAGTGAACAGCACTAAAATCCTTTCTTTTCAAGCTGTCATTTAACACTTGCAAACAAGCATCTTTAGGGACTTCAGCCCTGCACAGTGACTGACTCAGTCACCACTGCAGCTCCTTGAGTGTGAGCTTTTTTCATGCAGGGGATAATTCAGCTGGTAAAATTACGTTACCCTAAAATTAGTTTGGTACTTAGCATTTAATATTCTTCCCTTTTGCTCTGCAATTAGCTTTTACTAATGCAATTTAATCTATTTGTAACATTTCTCGAAAATCATAGTAGACATGATTTGAAATGAAGTTAAATCTCTTGAACTTTTCCTCACGTTAATTTGAAATGCCAACAGGGCACCAACTGCTGTGAAAATTAATGAATGAGCTGCACCAGACTGTCTTTCATTTCACTGGAATGACTTCACACTCAGGGAGCATATGTGCCAAACAAACTATTCTCCAACACTGCAGATGATGCTCGAGGGAGAAGAATTTTGTTTCTGGTGGGCTTGAAAGGTCAGATTTGTGGGTCCCAGTTTCTATGCTCCATTATGGAGCATGGGTTATGATATGAGAGAGGCAACTATTTTTTTTTTTTTTTCTTTTAGAGAAAATGTATTTAAATTATGTGAAATATTGCTACACTCAAAATACAGACCACTGTGGTAGCATTTTTCTGGGAGTGTTCTCCTCTTTACAAATTCCCAACCAGGGCACTCAGCTTTCTTAAAAGTGAGGGCAATTTGTCCGTGTTATTTATTGGACATTAAGCCGCAAAAACCATGTAATGCTACCATAGAAGTAGAACTAAATTAACTGCAGAGTAATGCACAGTAATTTTATTCAAAACTGCAGATTTTACTTTTTTGTTATCCTGAAGAGCTGGGCAAGTGGTTGGTCTTAACATTTAAAGTAGAGCTCCTGTGCAGCAGAACGAATATCAGGAGAGAATAAGATAAAAAATCCTGACTTGTTAGAAATGTTTGTGAGCCAAAAGAAAATAAACAGATGCAGATATTTTTTTTTTCCTCAGGTAATGTTTATCATGTATTCATTAAATCCCACTTACAGAATCTTGATAATTTTATTATGGTGATTAGAAATGCTGTATTGAGGGCATGAACAACTACTCTGCCATCATTTTCTACTAAAATTCCCTTTGGCATTCTGGATTTTGGCTTTTTTTATTTTTTTTTTTTTTACCTTCAGACACCACAACAGTTATTGATTGTGTTCCTGCTGACAAAGTTTTAATATCTTTCTGTTTAAATACATGTATACATTCCAGTATAGCCTTGGAACCATATACACACAGTCTCACTGCAGGTACTTTGTTGACTCAAGTGGGAAATTCAGTTCTTAACTAGAAGTTGTAAATATACTTTTTTTGGTCCCACTGTTTGCAGTCTCTAATAACAAATGAAAATAAAATCAAATTGTGTGATCAGTAAAACTGTGACATGACATTCTCTCCTAGATAAATGATCAAATAAGCAAATTTACTTACATCCAGATTAAATAAATGGCACCAAATGCAATACATTTTTTTTTTTGTACTCTGCATTGCAGTCGTATAATGAAAGGACTAATTGGATTTGGACTTGGAAAAATGCCCCTGCTGTGCTCCAAAAATTGAAACATTGGGTAAACTATGAAATAAAATAAAAATGTGGGGCAGATGTGTTCTGGTTATTGTAATGTAAAGTATTCACCATTTCTTCTCTGACTTGGGCTTGATTTAATGGACGTAATGGCAGTTTTTTGTGGATAGACACAAGCTACTCACTCTGCTTGAGTGAAATAAAATAAAAGAATGTTTAAAGGCATCTTTTAGGAATAGGACTTGAAGACACTTGTCGACAGTGAGCCCATGACAGAGTGGGAATTGGGGAAGGACTCAGCTGCACTGGAGCTGTTCTGCCTCGGTCAAGCCAGGGCAGAGCTGTTCCCTTTGCCTCACCCAGGGCAGCATCTCTGAGCGCGGCTGTGCCGCGTTCAAGGGCACAACAAGGTCGGCTTTGGTGTCGTTTTTCATGACTTTCCTAGCTCAGTGTCATCCTTCCTCTCTGCTTGTTGGCAGACACCAAAGTGGTTTCAGACATAATTTATGGGTCTGATTTATACATCAAAACACCTGTCCAAGGCAATGCTTAAAGGGCAGATTTGGAAAGCCTGGAGAGGGGCGTAGGAACAGCACACGTGGTGAAGTGGTTTAGGGACTCGGGGTTTCAAATTGGCACAAATTCTGATTTGTGCCTCCTGGAATGGAACCAAGAGCTGAGCAGAGGAATTGCACAGAGCAGCCTCGGGGGCTGGGGTGCAGCAGCCGAGGTTCCCCAGCTCAAGGGGAATTGGGGGATTTCATGTGCCAAAACTACACTTGGAATGGCTTTGATTGCATGGAAGCAGTGCTCTGTAAGGCACCGGGATTACCAATTCCCACATCATGTATACCTAATATTCCCGGATAAATTAGTGGATAATTAATATCTTCAAAAATTCTTGTGAATCGGATTTTTATAAGATATTCATAATGGAAATTGTTAGGCCAAAAGTGGGAAGGGATTTAAGAACAGGTTAGACAATTTCACTGGTTTAGGGGTATTTTTAAGCATCCTGGTCTATTTTTATTTCATCTGGCTCAGGAAAGTCCTTAATTTTGGACTTTGAGATGCTACATGTGGATGCTGTGGTTATGCTCACTACATTTATGTCCTGTTTCTCATGCTTTCCTTTCAATGTCTGCAATCTGTCACTTATCCTCTTGTATTAATGCTGTGTCTTTCCACATGATTTGTTTTGGACTGATATAATTTTCTAAAAAATATATTTTTTCTCCCAACCAAAATGTTTTTTTGGTGGTTTTTTTTTTTTTCCATTAAAAAAAAAATCAAATATTGTATCTGAAAATATCCGAATGAAATAATTCAACATATCTGGCCTTGTTTCTGAAGATTTTCTTTTCAGCTTGGACATTTTTTCTCTGAAATTCCTGAATGGTATGTTTGATCCAAAACTGAATTTGTATGCAACGAATTAATATATATATAACACACAGTGATGTTTACAGTTCTATAATGCTTAAGAATCTAAACAAATATTCCTGGTACGCAAACAACATTTCAGTACAGACTCCATTGAAATTTATTTAGTGGTGCCCTGCATAAAAAAATAGAAAATCTAAGAGGGCAATTGTCACCTCTTCCTTTGGTCAGGAGGTGGCAGCTGTTGAGACAGGGCTAGCCACACATGACATTTCAATTGGTGTTGTAGCACTTTGTAGGCAGGGACCTGTCAACACTTCTTCTATTAACTTTGGTGCTCAGGAAGACACAGCTGAAATTTCATTATCAGCCAGTGCTTGTTCTTTGAGTTCTCTAAGATCACAAAGAAAGTTGAAGTCTGTTTCCAATTTTAGAACTACTGGACAGTAGAGGAAAAAGAGGAAATAAAAAGTTTCTGGCTCCTACACACACTGCTTTGTGCTCCTGCTCCCAATTTATATATCTGCTGCTTTATATAATGTTATTTTCCATCTGTTATGTTTAACACATGATATTTTGTGTGAGAAAAGGGGCTGTGGTGTTGTTTTTAATTCTGAGATTATCAGGGCACTTGGAAGTGCTGTTAACAATTTTTCACGTTGATTGATCTGTTAAGTCACATTCTCTGCTTTGTGTCTGTGCGAGACCCAAATGAACCTAACGAAGAGCAGAATAAACATCTCTGCTCTAAGAGAGACTGTCTCTTCATCTTAAATTATGAATCCATAAGACTGAAGCAAGGAATTATTTTGGTCTTGCGTAGTATGAATAATGCATGGAGCCCCATTATACACATCCCGCATGTTGTGGAACCAGAATGCGCTGTTATGTTAATAAACATTCATAATGTTCACCATAACCATTCTGAATGCTTTATTGCCAAAAGAAATTGTGATCCCAAGGACATTCAGTGGTGTCAGTCTTATTACAATAGCCATTTATTAAACTTACAGCTGTATTATCGTCTCTCTCCATTTGATATGGACAATTAGTCAAAATCTCTGGGTCTTGTAGTTTGTTTCTGTTATGTCAGTAAGGGAGTTGGGTATTTCTCATGTGCAACCTTATTTAATTAAAAAAAAAAAGGCAAAACCTTCTGTTTTTCTGAACACAAGGAGAGCAAAGCACAAGACTCGTGAATCCCTCGTATTTTTTGGCTGCTTTCAAACTGTATTGGACACAAAATCCTTCTCTGTCGTGTCAACTGTGTTTCTAAGGCAGTGGAAGCTGCTTCTGAGCTTGTGTGCTCATTTCCTTTCTCTCTGCTCCTGCAGCTCCTGCCTTTCCCACCACAAAAATACCTCCTTTCAACCCAGTTTCTGCCTGTATCAATATTCAGGGAAAAAAGCCTCGAAGTTGCAACAAGTATTTTCCTTGGTGGGAAACATGAAATTAACTACCCAGTTATTATAACAACACATATAAGAATTTTATTTGTTTGTTTTAAACCATTAGTTTTGGGGCATTTATTTTTAGCTATCTAATTGTTGCCTTATCAGGAAGGGGGTTGACATTAAAAAGGGCCTTTTGTGTTTATTCAAGGGTTAGTTTAGAAAATAAGTCTCCTTGCTTTGGTGGGTATAAAAAGTGGGAAAGGAACATTTTTATCCTCATCAATGTAGAAAAGTTATGTTTTTCTTTCATTCCATTGCTTCAGAAATTATTCTTAGTATGGAACTGGGATATTTGATTGCTTACCTTCATATTGCATAGTAGAGGTCATGGAACTTTGTTATGTTGAAACCATTTACTTCAGCTCCATCATGGTGTGTATTCTACAGAGGCCTTCAGCCTTGATTTGAAACCAAGTAGACATGATAAATTCACAGCTTTTTATGGTAGCATGCTCCAGAAATTACGTTCATGTAAATACAAGTGTTTGTCTTATTTATCAAATGTGCTCATGCTAATCCCCAGACTCTAGTCCCCAATTTCATTCATTAATGAGGGAGTTCTACAGATTTTTGATAGATCCATCTCCTACCACAGCTCTCCTGAGAGGGTGTTTTCAGGGATGATTGCTGAGGTTGCTGTTCACCCCCTGACAATGAGGTGTAACTGAGGCATCAGCGTTCCTTTGCTTTCTGGTTACGTGTAATTGTTTACCGAGGAACTCGTCACCCTTGAAGGGCAATGTCATTAACTTCAGTGTAGATATAAATTCTGACCAAGTTTTAGCCAGAAAGCTCCTCTTGACATGACATTATAAGCATACTCTCTGGTGAAATAGAAACTAAGTAACTTCCCAAGATCTCTCTCTCTCTATTTTGTGGGGTTTTTTTTGTTTTTAATTTCTCTTGAATGAGATAATGGTTTTGGGTCTTGCCAGAATATAAATTTTCAGAAATAATTCAAGGTTTTATAGACTGTTTTATTTGCTGGATTGTTGGGGTTTTTTTTGGGGGGGAGGGGATAGGGATTGCATTTGTTGGTGGCTTCTGAAATATTTTTAGGATTTTCTTTGTCAAGTATATGACAGCAGTTATTGTTTGTGAAGTCAAACCAAGTGTATTCCTGGCAAAAGACTTAAAACTTTCACTTCTGCTGCTGTTGCTTTTTCTTTACTTAAAGCTTAATTTTTTTCTCTTTTTAGTCCTTAAAGTGAAGAAATAGAAACTTCTACAGTTGTACCTTTGGCTACATCTTGTTTATTGTGGCTGTTGCTGAGCATTTACATTGGCTCATACACCATCTCCCCCATGATATCCTTTCCACACTGCTGCATATAATTCAAAACTAACAAGGTTCTAATTAGAAAAATAAATTTAATCTTCTCTGTAAGCCGAGTTCTTCTAGTGAAAAAAAAAAAAAGCCTTCTCTCTTCCCTTTATCTCTTTACTTTTCTCCCTTATTTATTCTGTTTATGAGGTTTTGTTAAATAATTGTGTTTCTAATTCATTGCCAATTCAGAGCTGTTAATGATGGGCATGAAATAGTGGTGACTCCCATGCTCACTGGTGCTGTCAAAAGTCTTCAAATGCCTATTTCCAGTGAAAGGCTATTTATTAGTGTCATTATTAGGAAACGTGATATTACAGGCAAGTAAAAGAGAAAAATGTGTATCATTTTCCTGTATCCTGACCTGTCTTTAGTTCTGCACTGCACTCTGTAATTCATTGTCTTTATTCTACTTGTTCCAGGAAATGATTGTTCAAAGATGATGCTCAAAGGGTGGCCAAGTAGTTACTGCGTCAAATGGAGAATCAGCAAAGCCTTGTCTTCCACTCTCTCCATTCTTTCTTGTTTTAGGGATAAAAATACAAAACTTGCAACAAAAAGTACATGAGAAATCGCGGGTTTGCTCTTTGGATCTTTCCAGTATGGAATAGCTTTTCTGGGTAAATTAAAATATTTCTGTGTTCTTGGCTTCTATACTTCCCAGCAAGTTTCCTAAAAGCATGTCAGCCCATGGAATGGAAGGAACAGGGGATGAGCAGGGGAGGAGCAGAGTATTTACATCTGCATTTACTGCTGTTGGTTGCAGTACTAGCTCTTGATGAAAGTTAGCATTTGTTTTTGTGTAAAGAGAATTAGTTCAGTAAGCTGTATTTAAAGATTTACGGTGTTTTGTGAAGGTGCAGAAGTCTTTTGCCACATGTTCAAGGCTGCTTCATGCCTTGGCACAGAGACTGAAGTAAAAACAAACAAACAAACAAAAAGCTCTACAAAGAATTAAACTAAAACTTACAAGATATCAGGGCTGGTTGTCTTCACAGTGTTGCCATCCTTAGTGCATAAGTGAACTGAGATTTCTTAATCAAAGAACCAGTAGGGAGGCATTTAAAAGAGCAAGATGAAATGGTGGCTAATCATAAAAAACTGCTTGCAGACTCCTTTGTCAGAGTCAAAATACTTTGTTCACCAATTAACAAGTTCTCTGTTTATGTGTTTTGGGCTTGGCCTTGGAGGCAGCAGGTGGAGTTTACAGTACAGTCACTGATTTCCAAATTCCATCATCACTTATTCAAAAGCAGGAGACACCAATTTTCTTCCTTATTCACTGAACTGAATGTCTTCCTTAGGCCATTCTTCTGGTCCTCAGTTTGAAAGAATGCTAATTACTTTCTAATTGCAGCAAGCTGGCATCAAATCAATCTCTACTCAGACAAAATTTCCATGCCTGTCAGACAATAAAAGACTTGTATGTTGATAAGCTCCTTTGATTCTGCTTAGAAGTTACACATTCAAATCTCCTTTAAAATATGGTTTCAATTTGAGGGAAAATAAATATATTTTGTAAACCTCTCTAATTATGCTTGGATAGCAATCTCTAAAAGAAAACCAATTTATTTTCTCATCAAAAGAACAGCTCTGGAAAAAGCTTTCTCTTTAAAGTTTGTGTTTACTTGACAACCAAAACAAGGCTCAGAAAATAAATATTTGAGCCTAAAAAATTCTTTCGGATTTTTCAGTCTTTTTATTGGTGCTTTTTTAAAGGGCAGTAGAGTGAGAAATCAAAATGGTACCCAGACTAGATCAGGGTGTTAATATGCATACTTTGTGTTTTCAGCCCAGGTAGCCAGAGGTCCAGAGGGTCCCTGCCACAACAGTGGAGCAAAAACCTCTCTCTGACTCTTGGTTTTCCTGAGTTTATTCACTCACTGCCAGTCCTTATCATCTTCCCAAATCCTCTTTACTTGCATTTTTCTGAACCCCCCTCTGCTTTCCTTGGTATAAAACATGGAAGGTCTGGGAGAGCTCTTTGGAAGCATCACTGTTGTTTGTGTGCTTTATATTAAGCTCTTAACTTTGTCTTGCTTCCTTGCACATTTCCCAAAGGAATTTTCTGAGGTGTGAATGGCTGTCTGAGAGCCCGCCCTTGTATCTTTGAGTAATTGCAATATTTAAAATGGGGTAGGAAGTGGATCCATGCAGTGTGTCCTAGTGCACAGCTAACATCTGCTGGGCGGTTTGTTCCTCTGGCGTGTTTCCAGCTCGTGCTGAGGATGGGAGTGCACAGTGAGTCAAACAATTTGTCCAAGTTCCTCAACCAGGACATGGTGGTTTGAGAAGCAATCGAGCATTTATATGCATTTATGCACTGGGTGTTAACAAGTGACTGGCAAAATAAGCATTTTGTGACTACTGCAGAATATTTCTGTAAGTGTTTCCTAGTGGGTTTGTGCATTGAAATTACTGGACGCTGGGATGTTTACATTTGTCAGAGTGCCTAGTTCATTAGCAGGAAAGAAAAATCAATACCTTAAGAGGAGAGGAAGAAGGAGAACTGCATCATGATAACATAGATACAACTGCTAATTTAAAACAAGGAAGAATTTGCTGGGTTTAGTTTTCCCTATGTTTTAAAAAAAAATGTATGTTGTCCATTTTTTTTTTCCATTCATTCAGCTCCACATAAAGCTATTAGATGGATTTTTATGTTCCACCTATGCTTGAAAAAATACATGTTTTATAAGATAATATGTGTATCTATTCAGCATTCTGTAGAGAGCTGGGAGCTGTCCCAGTTGCTGCAGAAATCTAACTGTGAGCAATAACATTCTGGACAGTGGTCATGGAATGAGTTTCTATTGCAGTTTCTTCTGATTGCTTCAAAGAGTTTGGAACTCATTGTTTTGAAACTGTAGTAAGAAACAACCATTGTGCTGCTAAGCATCAATTCAGGTGCTACTGTTGCTGCATTACTTTAGTCCTTAAAAATATTTACTGTCTTAGTGTCTGTAATGTCACTGGGATTAGGTGGAGTGTTCTGGAGGATTGCTGTAAAACAGTCGGATATCTTATTTATGGATTGTTTCTGGATTGGTTTGGTTTGTTGGTTTTATTTATTTATTTATTTAACCTTTTCTTAGTCAGAATATGAACACAGTTGTGCAGTGCCACAATATGGCAACTGAGATCTCTGACATAAAATGCTGTCTCAACAGTTAAAGGATCAGATTTTCAAACACAGACTAATTCTCAACCCATTCCCTTTGGGTTTTTGTATATCCAGAAGCATGAAGCAGCCCCTTTAGCTTTGTAAATCCATCCCCAGCAATCCAGAAATGGCCACTTGGCTGCTCCCATCCCTGGAGGCACCTGACTCTGCTGGGCGCCCTGCTCTCCAGCACCACAGCAGCTTGAAGGCACACAAAACTCATGTTATTCCAGCAAAATCGCCCTACTTGGTACAAAGTGAGGGCATCAGAAATCTTGTCTCAAATCTCTCTATTTATTATGACCAGAAGCACCACCTTGGAGCTTTCCATGCATGGGCAGGGGGAGCAAGAGAGGCTCCGTTTACTGCTGGTATGTCCAGCAGTCAGGGAGAATTCGGGACAAGGCGTGATCTGGCCCAAATCCCTGCGCTGGGCTTGCTGGGAGACCACGTGCTGCTCTCACTTGCCCTCTAAAAGGACAATGCAGGGATGGTAATTACTGACATCCTCAGGATTATTCAGAATTTATGGTTTTCAGGGAATTTGATTATCTTTGAACTTGGTCCTTGGAGAGATACTTTACATTTGGGCAGAAATAGAAGTCTAAAGAGCATCACACTGGTATCTTTAAAGGATTTTAAATAGATAATTTTCCTGGCTTAATCCTTTGATCATCTCTCCCTTTTTGCAGATCTTCAGTCACTTTTCATCAAATGGCTTACACATATTTTTCTTTGATTTCATAGGCTACCTTCAGACTACCAATGATTTCTGACTTAGTGTTGCTTTTTAACTGCAGGGAACTTACCAATAATGTCGCCAGCTGTCATAGCTGTTTTAATCAGATGAATACACTGGCTGTGTTGGTTTTTTATTGTTGATCGAGATTTTTTTTTACACTATAAATACCACCCCCAATAATATTTTGCTTGTTGTGTGTCTCTGTGCAGGCTTGAGGTTGTAACTTCCAATTTCTTTTTGTAATCCCTAAACCAGTTTGAAATTAAAATATGTTAGTACATATGTGCTTCATTACAAAATGGACTTTCAGGATTTCATTAGCATCTGGTGTGGTGCTTAATGTCTTCTTGTAAAGCTAATTAAGTGTTATGCTGTAATGCATAATTGTATTTTATTTTTTCTTAGCAGTACAGCAGGCTGCTCCAGGAAAGAAATAAGTGAATGATCAACAGCATCATTGTGTGTTTTATTTAGATTTTCTGCACTCTCTTCTAATAACAACAATAATCACCACAGTGGCCAGACATGTAAATGTCTAATTTACAGATGCAGTGAGCTTATTATAACTCCAGAAGAATTCAGTAGTATCTGCAGCTGCTCTGCACGTTGGGGCTCAGATCTGTAATGACTACTATTTCTTAATTTTAAAACAAGCCTGGTGCATCAGCTGTTGTTTTCAAAATGTGCTGTCTAGCACAATCACAGTGTTTATCTGCAATTACCTGCCCACAGCAGCGGCCCCCATCGTTGAGCTTTGTTGAATTATAAAAGGCTGCATTGGTTGAGCCTTTTATAATTCATTTATAATTGAATCCAGCCCAGACACTACTGTAGCAGGCTGAGCTGAGTTTCAAAGTATGACTTTGGGATGTGTGGAGCTCTCACTGGGCTCATCCTTGATGGGTTACATCGCGTAGATCTGGGCTCAGATAACTCTGGAGGCTCGGGGAGGTTTCCAGCTTACATCAGTGAGAACATCCCGAGGTCGGTACGTTCACCCTTCTTGCACAAAAGTGAAAACAATTTCAACTTCACTGGCCTTCTAGGCCACTGTCTTGTTCTCTCTTTAAAAGCCTTTAGGATTCAGGCAGTTTCTGCCAGTACTTCATTCTTCTTAAAGTTTGAGTTCATATGTATAAGCAAGTCTCTTTCTCAGTTTGAGCAACCTTCATTTTATTGATGTTTCCTTAAAAGGTTCATTTTACCTGGACTTCTGATTTTCCTTCTTCAGAATAATCCTACCTGAAGCTCTTGAATTCATCTGTTTAGCCTTAACACATTGATCTGCCTTGTATTATCCACAAATGTTGAAATGGAGGTGATAATATTACCTTGCTGTCAAGGTCTTTTGAGGATACTTTCATAAAAGGTTTTGAATCTCTCTAGTAATAAGAGGTTTGTAAGCACCTAAAGCAGTCAGAATGACATGTAACCATGAAAAAATCCACTCAGCAAAGGTACAGATCTGGATTTAAAATTGAGGATAAATGTAATATTTTTTTATGAAACACAAGAAATATTAATGAATTGAGAACAAGTCTTACCCATGCTACATGAGATGTCCCTAAACGGTCTCACTTATGTCAGTCTTCTGCTTTTATCTGCTGTTCTCATTCAGTGAAACACCACATTTCCCTGTTTAACTGAGCAGAGTGGTCTCACTATGTATTTTAGCAAATATTACCTTTCTGGTGGTGAACACTAGACCTTCCTTTTGAAGTCTGGAAAAGTCTCCAGTGGCTCAAAGGAACTGTAGTGTGTTGAACCATGTAATGCCCTATTGAATGTCAGGTCCCCAGTAGGATGAAACACCTACAATATTATTGAGCGGTTGCTCTGCACTAAGGATTTGATCCAAGGCCGGTGGATGAAAAGCTTTCAGACCAGCCTGCTGTGTTATTTAGACTTTATCCTGTGATTTTTAATTTGCATTTGTATTTTGCAATCCTGGCTGCATTACCTGGCCATTCTTCCATAGCATCAAAGAACCAAAGAAGCAACAGATGAACTGGGACAAAGAAGAATAATTTAAAGTCTGCAGAAGTTGCATGCTGGCTGATTTTGTGTCCTTTATGAAATGCCATCCTTGCTGGCACCTGAGGAGCCAGCATCACAGTCCAGTGCCCTTCTGGCCTGACAGTAAAAGAACAAGAGTGAAACAAAACAACAGCAGTATACGCAATTCTCTTTGCTCCTTAGCAATACCCCAAGGTTGTTCCTTGCCTAAAAGACCACAGAATTGCAGCACAGTAGTGGCTCTGGTCTAAAAGTCCTGCATTCCCTGCAGGTTGATAGAGCACAATGTGGTGCTCTGCAATCAGAGAATCACAGAAACACAGAATATCCTGAGTTGGAAGGGACCCACAAGGATCACTGTGTCCAGCTCCCGGCCCTGCACAGGACAGCCCCAGAGTCACACCATGGGCCTGAGAGCATTGTCCAAATGCTTCTTGAGCTCTGTCAGGCTGGTGCAGTGACCGGGAGAGCTGTTCCAATGCCCAGCCACCTTCTGGGTGAAAAACCTTTTCTAATATTCAACTGCACCTCCCCTGACACAGCTTCAGGACCTTCCCTTGGGTCCTGCCACTGGTGCTTCTGTCCGTAATCAGCTTTTATAAAGCCTTGCAGGATTCCTGAGCTGCAGTGCCCCTCTCAGCATTAAGGAATCAAGCTGTGCCCTTGCTGTGGTGTAAAGTGGGACAGCCTTCTTCTGCTCAACTGCCCTAGGAATCCTTTCTTAATGTTTGAACACATCTGAGTATAAACTATTCCTTGGTAGCTGGGGTTTAACATGTATTGTCAAACACCTGCATTAAATGTATCATAGCAGCTATTTGTAGGCTGGTTTATTTGTGTTCAACAAAAAGGATGTTTTCAGACTACTTGTTTAGGTGGAGGCAGAGGCAACAGGGAAGCAAAATATGGAGGTAATTAATATTCTTTTAAAATTAAAAAAAACCACCAAGCTTTAAAGTTTGACTCAAAATACCAAGAAAAAAGCTGACAGCTGATAAACAGTCTGAAATACAAATAGAACAGGTGAGGTTATATTTATTTGTTGTCAGTCTGTGATAAAAACCCAAATACCTTACTGCAATGTAAGTGTTGGAAGAGCCTGTTCCAAGGCTTTCAGACAAACTTGCCCCAGCAGCTCTTCAGTGTCACGAGTTTCTAGTTAATGGTCTAT
The DNA here is from genome assembly GCA_013400915.1 of Pardalotus punctatus. Lineage (NCBI taxonomy): Eukaryota > Metazoa > Chordata > Aves > Passeriformes > Pardalotidae > Pardalotus > Pardalotus punctatus. The sequence goes on along the minus strand of VZTX01007010.1, from coordinate 156,133 downwards.
CTGATTTGTCAGGTATCAGATACTTTTGATGAATAATTCTGAGAATTCAGAAGAAAAGTGTTTAGACATGGAATTTCTCACTTCTTCAGTTGCTGTGGTTTGCTGCAGTTGGAGATATAGCTATCCTTGGGTTAAATAATCATATTTCTTCTTTGTCAGTTTTTCTGCTTAGTCTTGCTGAAGATCCTAGTTGATCAGCGTTTTCTGAAAAAGATGAGTTTTGAGCCAAAGATTCTGAGCTGATTAAATCTTTTGCATTTCTGCTGGTTTCTAGAATTATTCCTCTTTTTCAGGAATTCCATCTGATCCACAGATCAGCTTCTCTACCAGAATTTTCTCTGTCTCTGCAATTCCCCAACCTCTCCCTTTGCCAGCCCTCTTGGTAAGTGAGGTGATGGCAGAGCTAGAACTGGCAGGCAGGTCCATATCTAAGAACTTCTCACAATTTCCCTCAAGGGAGCTTCCCTTCAGCTCTGCAGTAGTTTAGATTTCAGCTTCAAGCTCTATAGGAACACAGAGTTTACATATGCTTTTCTAATTCAAATCCAGTTTGGAGTATCATATTTCCACACCTCTCTCTAGACAAACTATAATGTTGTTAATTTCTGCGCACAGAACTGAACTTAGGTTTGACAGCCAGCTGCTTGCTTTGCCTACTGACATTTCCCAGCAAGTGAATCCCTAAAGGAACAGCAGTGAATTTTCTGTGTGGGATGCCAGACTGTCTTTGCTCCGAGTGCAAATGGCATCATGCTGTAGAAGCAAATCATCTCAGGGGTTTTAGAAACTTCTTGTTTGGGTATCATCTCTGAAAATTTGTCTCTAAGCTCTTTGTCTATCACTGGATTGTGGTGACAATCCAACAGATGGGAAAAGGAGCAGTACAGTGATTTCTGTGGCACCCCCACAGCCACTGTTTGCCCAGTATTGAATGTCTTCAATTAGCATCATAATTTAAATGTACCCAATAGGAACATTGTGCTGTCTGGGGCTGTTGGAGCTTCCTGACGTCAGGAATAAAGGAAAATCAGGCTCTTAATGGGTCTCAACAAACGTCTTGGTCCATTAACCACTGTTGGAGATAACTGCACTACAAAATTAACATTTCTAGACCCTTTCTGTGAGCAGTGGGGAGAGGCAGGTGATTTGAGACCACTCCATTGGGCTCCCAGTGGGAATTGTTCTCTGGAGAAGCTGATCTCACCTCCCCAGGTGGGCAGGAAGGGTGCCATGGCTCACTGGGCTGAGGTTGGCTTTTATTCCTGCTGCTGGGCTCCCTCCCAAGCTCCTGCCTGCCCCAGCCTGGCTCTTCCCCTGCTGAGTGGCCCCAGTCCATGCTCTGTTCTGTGAAATGAAGCTGTAGGAAAATGCTGTGTTTTGCTCTACAAAACCGACACAGTTAATTCGTCTTAATTTTGTGAGGGTACACTTATTTCACTAATAACAAATGGAAGCATTCTGGTACATGCCAAGCAGAAATACTTCTGCAAAATAGGTTGACAGCCCAGGAATAGGCTTTTCAAGATATGTGGTGATGCATGTTTGAGACATTATTATTATTATAAATGAGCACCTAAAGTGAAAATTAGAAAGGTTGCTAATTTAGTAAACCTGTATTTGGATTTTATATACCCACCTGGTGTTGGATCAATTATTGCTAAGCTATGTTCACTGTACTATAAATTCAGTATATCGGTTAATTCCAGTTGTTTGATGTAATATGAAGATTTTTTGTAACATCTAGAGCACAGCTTAACCAGTTGTGATTTCACGTTACTTACTGTATAACCTCAATTGTACTTGTTGTTTAAGAACAAACTGCACCTAGGAAGGAACACTCATCTTCGTTTCCAAGTTCAAAAAGCATTTCAATTACTTAACACTGCAGAAATTAATATTTTGCATTTAAGTGTAATTAATTGATTTCTGATCGATTTGGTTTGCATCTGTTTTATTTTTTTTGCTCTTGCTTTTCCACTAGTCTAACTCAGACTTCTAAGAGAAGTTTGTTTCGTAATTACTTTTGCATCTTTTCCCAAAGCATAATCGTCAGTGCTACCATTTATGTAATTTTAGTTGGCAATTTGGTGATTTAGCCCCAAAATAAAGTTGTAGTGCTGAGCAATACTTCAGTTTGGTGTGAACTCAACACTCAGTTAGGAGCACTGCAAACCATAAATCAATGAATAGCTGGGCCATACAGGATTTTTCCCTAGGATAGAGGGAGATTTTCAATTGGACTGACAAATGTGAAAATTGGAAAGGTTTTCCTGGAGTAAATTATTTCAGAGTGAAATAACTATAATTGAAAATGCTCAGATTTCTAATTTTCCATATGTTTGATTAGGCTGTTGCTGTCACTGCCATAATAATCAGAGTCCCAGGAAGTTAGCAAGCATTTAAGAATTGTGTGTAATTTACAAAGCCTCGTTTGGAAGGGATGGACAGTTTTCCCACCTTTTTTTTTTTTGCCTCTTACGGCAATGGTGGATGAGTGTTTCTGGTGGTTTCTCTACAAATACATTGAATATATTGTCTGCATGAATGTGATGGGAACTTATGGCACTTGGAATAAAAACTATGTGTTCATTCTCCTGGCAAACATGGGACTTCCTGTGGGTTCAGGCACAGTTTGGAGATTTCTCCTTCCACGCTGGGCCCTCAGTGACTTTGTCAAAGTTTTAGATTGCAGCAATTAATTTGTGAGTACCTAATTAGACCTGCCTGTAAGCGAGAGGTGCTCTGGGTCACACGGGGAGTCTGTGACAGAGAAGCAAACAGAGGTTTGATCTCCAAACACTCGAAGCAGTGAGAGGTTGTGACGTTTGGTAGAGCTGGAAGCAGATAATCTTGCCAAGCAACTATTTTTATTCAAATTAATGTATTATTGAAGATAAAAATGTTTTTTAATTCTTTCAGGTTTTTACTGAAATAATCAGGGCTGAATAACAATTTAACATCTGCGACCTCTGTGGATTATCCCCCCATTCATAGACATGGAAGAATCAGTGTCACATAGGTTACAATCCATCACCACCTTGACAAAAGCCTGAAAATTATTTTATTTTAAAACCTAATTTAATGATAGAAAAGGGATAAGAGTATTAGCCTGAGGCAATGAATAGGTACATTTTGCATAAACTCTTATGCTTTAGCCAAATGAAAATAAGCTTATAAATGCCATGTCAAATTCACATTTGTGATGGTGGAAATGGATGGTTCTGCAGGATTGAAAACAAGGCCCTATGCTTTTGCAGCAGGAGGTTCTCAGTAATTTCCTGCTTTTATTATTATGGCATTTCTTGTGATTTTTGCAATGCAGTTTGCCACAACAGAGCAGTGAATTCAAAAGGCTTCTCTTGCATTCTCTTTCCTTTTTCCCGTGTCTCCTTGATTTCTTTTCTCTCTTAGATCGCCTCCATCATTAATCCTCTGTCTCACACGTTCACGTTAAAGTGTCCTTTATGCTGTGCCTCCACAGGGCAGCGTGCACTGTGCAAAGATGCTCCTGGAAGCTCTGAATGAGCTGACTCAGGCAGTGGGGAGCAGCCCTGCCCTGCCTGGGTGCCATCCACTGTGTTCTGCTTCTCCTCACGGCTCTGCCAGAGCCAGCGCTGCTCTTTCGGATTGAGGCAGCGCTGAGCTGGATAGAAATCCTCCTGGGAACATTGTGCAAGTAAGATGCAGCAATTTGAGGATGTACAAATATATAGGATGTGTCCATCCCTAAAAAACTCCAAACTTTTTTCTCCCACTTTAAAATTATGTTACTTGGAGAAGAAATTAAAAAGAGCAAGGGTACAAGTTACCTGATGGAGTTTGCAAAGTGGACTAAGCTATATTTAAAACCACACTGAAATGCTGTCATAGCCATAAAATATCCATGTCTGACTGAAGCTGGAAAAGATATTTAATGAGGAAGAGAACATAGCTTAAAATAAATGTGAAGTGGATATAACCGTGAGGTGGTTTGACATAAATTGAAGCCGGTTGAACTGAGTAACAGAGCTGAGTTGCTAACAGCAGATGAACAGGATTTGCTGGGCTACACGTGAGTGTCATAATGAGGACAGGAGCTGGGAGAGGAAGGATGGTTCTTCCATTAGTCCTTTGAAAAATGTGGATCAGCTGCAAAGGTTGAAACTGGGATAAATTTTAAAGGAACAAGAGATCTTTTAGATTTAAGCTAGGCTTTACGGTATTGTGGTCTTAGCATGGTGTAATCTCTGGCCTGCAGCTTTAGTTTATGCATCTGTCTGACCAGAATGCGATTTTCTCACTGAATATGGAGTAGAGGAAGATGCTCCTTGTTCAGCTCTACTGTGCCAGCGTTAATTGCTGTTTGCTGGTTTCTGGCTGCCCATAAATTCAGTTATACACCCTCTGAGGAGAAGGGTGCCTGTCTCACCCCTGATGTGTCTGCTGCACCTTCTCTGCTCTCAGCCCTCACCTGCCTCTGCCATTGGCTCCTGGCTGACACACGCCATCTTTTCTCTTTTATTGCAGCGTATTTTTGATGGCAAATATTTGTGTACTCCCTCCCTTGCCATAAAACTGATGTGCTTTGTTCCAACAAGTGCTAGGGAATAAAGAAAAAACATGGCAATTTCTACTATCGCCCGTTCTGTTTGTAGACAGTTAACTCCCATAGCAGGTCCTAGTTCCACTCACACTCTGATTTACCTGATGGGGTAACTGTGAGGCTGCTGTGGTTGTGCAACAGCACAGCAAAGTATTTCTGCCATGGGCACTGAGAGATCCTGATTTGTACCAGATGCTCCCAGTAGGTTTAGTCTGAGTGAGCTGGGCCATCTTTTTCTGCATGTATCCACCTGTGTCAGCCAGCTGGTGCAGGAGAGCACCCGGCATGTGATGGGATTGTTGTCCTTATTTTGTCTGAGTGTCAAGGCACAGAGATCCCACCAGAGTTTAAATTGGTTTACCACAGTCAGTGCATTTTATTGTCTCACTTCTAAGGGCCAGTGATGTGGAACACATTAATTGGCGCTTCTTAGGATGCTGGGGGCTTCTCAGGTGTTGAAGGTTTAAAAGACCATTCAAAAATAATGCCATGACCTACAGTCTTTTTCAATCCATCAATGAGCTTTAAAAGGGGCCATTCCAAGTATAAAGTAATATTGGGAGAGGAGGAAAAAAAAAAGAGGTTAAAAAAGGGTGAAAATTGTTTTTCAGTTCTGTTCATTGCACAGTTACCAAAATCAATGTGTCTGCAAATGTAGCTTGTCTCATAAATCATTAGGTCACAAACCTGCACAATGTCAATGTGTTGTCGCTATCCTATTAAATTAAATTACTAACCAAGGTAATACTTAACAGCACATTTCACATGGAACAATGTTTTAATGTATTGATGATGCCTAATAAATACAGCAGTCAGCTGGTATGATTTGAAATCTTTGAAGTGGAAAAAATACTAGAAGGAAATAAAGACAGAGTGGGAAAAAAGCTATCTAGTCACTAGGGATAAAGCATACTGAAATACTGGGCTGCCATAATGACAGATGTTCTACTAACTCCCTACCCAGCAATTATCAAAGATGGGTTGGATGGGTTATATTTGGATTTGGCACCTTCAAACACAAGGGGATTGATAGACTTATAGATAACTGTCTCTCTGTTGAGCTTTGGGGAAAACTAAAAGATAAACTCTGAGCCTTGTTTTTACTCAATATTCCCTGAAACTGTGTTTATGGAAGGCAGGAACAGGCTGTCATCTCCTGAAGTAAACAGTGAAATATGCTGGTTTGCACCCGTTCCAACCCACAGAAATTTTAAGATTACAGCCTTCCTGTTGTTACCCCACGCATTAAAGCCTAAAGATGGCACTTGCAGTCCCACATTATGTTTGGCATGAGGAAATGAAAGCCCAGCACTACTGGCCAAAATTCAGCCAAATAGTGGTGCAAAAGAGTTGAACAATCAGCCATGATCATTGTCACTTTTTTTGCCATTCAGAGTGAGCTTCTGTGGCTGTGTCTGTCTCCCCCAAGGACAACGTGCAGGTCAAAAGGCAGAATTTGATCCTTCCCAAACTGTAGGGAAAAAAATGTGGTAGGAGACAAAGGCAAGGAAGGACAGGATTATTTTTGAGTAACAGAAGCTCATGTGCTATGAGTCTAAGTTGTTTGGGAGAGGACAGGCACCATGAGAAGGAGCTGGTGTGTGGTCATGGTGAGATGGACAATTAGTTAGCTGAAACAGATACACAATTCAATGTAGTATACTTTGTACACATGAAATACGTATTTTTATTTGTTTAATGCACAATCCAAAATATTATCTAGCAACAGAATTCCCAGTGTAAGCTGCAGTTTCTGGCGTGTTTTGAAAGTAAGAGTATATGCAAATTTTTGAAATGTGGATAACTTCTGTTTTTACAAAAGACTATAATCTTATTCTCTAACACTTGTGCTGGTACATAATGCTAATGACTGTGATTAAGCTCTGAATCAGCTTCAGGATTCAGCTTGAGACCATCTTTACTTTTATGAGGTATTTTATGGTAATTTTAAATTATGGCATAAAACATTTATTGTTTTGTAAAGCAAAGGGAAGTGTCTATCTGAAAGATATGAATTATATTGAACTTCAAGACACTTCTTGTTAGCACATATTTTAAAATTTGTTTTGCTAAGTGTCGTGGTGACAGAGCATTTTTTTCCTAGCACCATCAGCAGGTGATGCTATGATCATGGACTACCTGTTCTTTTGTAGGAACAGAACAAAAATCTTCTATAAAATAGCAAACATGGTAAGGTTTTGGTAAATCTGTTTAGTCTGCATTGTCAGGTAAAATTTTGGCCCTGTAAAGGTATACCGGAATTTTACAGTAACCTTAAAAAAACTGGACCATCTAACAAAGCTCACAATAAACTGATTTTGTTTATTGTGCTGGTTCCAGTAGAAATTAATTTGTTCCTGTTTGCTGCTATATTCTTATAGCGAAGATTCTTCGCTCAGCCCCTGTATTTGGGAGCCCTATTTCATGTTTTCCTTCATTGCCGCTTCAAAGATGATTGCTGTTTTTCACATTTTTCTGTCCTTCTCTTTGCCAGCTGCATTGATTTTCATAGTCAAACATATTTCCTGCTTTCCAATAGATTCCTGTCCACTTCTCCCACCTCTAAATCAATGTTTTTAATACTTCAAGAACTCATCAGTAAGAATGGCTGTAAAATTTAGTCACTTCATTGACAGTTGATTCTTGCTTGATGCTGAAAGCCATTTGCACTCAAAGTTTCTGTCAGATAATTTAAATTTTTTTTTTTTTTTTTGACTGGCATTCACTGAGGTCAGTCTAAGGCAATTTCATTTCTGTAATTTTACTGGAAATCGAACTTGTAAAATTGCTAACTAACTTAAGGGTGTTAAAAGACTTGTTTTGGAAGATCAGGTGTATTCAGCTCATTGTTGCAAAATACATTCACAGTTTCACTGATCACAGGGCGAGAGCCACATGATTTGAGAGTGGGCAGCATTCTTGTGTGTTGCCCTTCTCTGCCAGCCACTGACACTTTTTCCAGCCCTGTTTACTGTGATTTCTAAAAGTAATATGAAACCTGTAGGTTTAGGCAGAAAACAATTATTTTGTTTTTTTGGTTTTTTTGAAGTAGAGCTCAAGAAATCAGACATTTAGATGGCCTTAAGCAGTCTCAAGCATAGCGTTTATCTTGAATGGATGACACCAGAAATGAGATCTGCTCTGTTTTCTGCCAAGTAGGTAACACTGGATTACAAGTAAAAACACTGAGATCAGTTGAAAAGCTGGATTGAATATTTGCAGTATTTTATTGGAACTCTTTCCATGTAGCAGTTACAGGCATAGATTAATTCAGTCTGGATGGTTTAATTTTTTTTTAATAGGAGGAGGAAGACAGGAAGAATTTAATGATCAATTGAACAGCTGAATATATCACAGTTTTCATTCATGTGCAAAGTAAACATGCGTTGCCATGTCTGGCAAGTACGGCTTAATGTAATCATAATAAGAATGGCATGCAACATTATAATATGCTTATGTTATAATTTAATATAGTTCCATTATGTTATAATTGCATATTGCTGTATGTAATTTATTTATTCTTGTTTAAATTATGTTATAATTATTTGTCCTAATCTGTATGCCTTAGGGAAGCTCTGAGAAGGCTGAAATGGGACTGGAAAAATGTCCTTATCAGCAACAGAAGCAGGAGAGCAGTCCTGAATGTACATTTCTGACCAGTGGAACAGGCAGTGGAGTCTTGTTTGCTTGCCCTTGCAATAGAATTCTGAGATGGCAGGAGCATCTCCTTCTGTCCTCATTGGAGTCAGAGCTGGGCAGATCCATGGCTGCTTTTGGAGTGTAACACATGAAGGATTCCACTCTGGGCTGGTGGTTGTTTCCAGAACAGACCCTCAGGGTACGGGGAGAGCTGTGTGGATTTGCATGGACAAGCTGTGCCTTGGAACGAGTGGAATTGTTTCAGGCTGACCGCCACTTTGGCAGGGTCTGGCCTTGAGATCACTTTTTTGTGAAGTAAAATATATCCTTTTAAATCAGAAACTAAAGGGCCACCTCTGGTGACCTTGGGGTTTTTTGTTGATGACAGTGACCATCATAGCTTGTTTTGGGAGTCCATTGCTGACAGAGGGGTTTGGAGTGATTTCTAGGATGTTGTCCCACCCTAAACATAGGGGATACATTGCAAATCCATAGGAGGAACAGCTTCTGCCTTACTGGGGCAGGATGAGGTGTTAACAGAAATCTCACTTTCGCAGACATAACAGACAACAAATGTCACCTTCCAGCCATACTGGAATTTTGTTTCAGGGACAGAGACATCCAGCAAATGAGTTGATAGGGATTTTTAAAACAAACATAAGGCTTTATGGAAGGATGATTACAAGGACTGTTTCATGCCTAAGGAAAAGTAGTGGTACATTGGAGTGGTGGTCCTTTTGTTCAGCACTGAATGAGGCTTTCTCCCAAAATGAAGTATTGTCTCTTCCAGGAACTATTCTACCTCGCTGACTCATTCCACTTACAAATTGTGTTAGACTGGGTGTATGAACTAATCTTTGTTCTGGACTTCATTTGCAGGCCATGGCTTCTATTATATTTAAGTACTTCTCCTTGAAGCTCTAAATCAAGGGCAGCCTCAAAAGTGGGCAGCTTGTATTAAATGTAATTACTTTAATCTGAAGCTTATGCTAAAGGTGAGGCTTCTAAACAAGGGTAGGCACTAAATTAGAATAGCTGCAGTTAAGAGCATGAATAGTAAAAGTACCTCTATTAAATAAGGGGTAGTAACTAATCAATGAGGGATTATAAATGAAGCTATGTGGAGGTGGTGTATTACGCTATTCCCAAAACCAAAAATCACCTCTCCATATTTCCTCTCTTGTAAATGACCAATAAGACACATAACATCTGTATTTGAACCAGGGTTCAAACCTCGTGAAGCTCAATGCAATTCTGTTACTTGTTTATGTGCCCTTATTTCTCATTGAGCATGAAAAGCTTTTAAAAGAGAATGCTTAGGATTTTCAGTGGCAATGTTGGACTCGGGAGCACAATGCCAAGAATTACATTTGTAATTATATTTTGAAATGTAGAACCATTTATTTTTTCTTTCTAACCATATTTTTTGACTCTGTCCATTTGTGGTCAGTTAAATTAGCATGTCCTCCCAATATTCAGGGGGCAGTTTATAATTCTTCCAAGTTACTTTTTTCTTCTTGAATTCTCTCTGTCATATCAGATTTCCTAACATGCTCTATACTGTGATGCTTTACAAGAATTCTGATGATTCACTGGCTTTCCTTCCCTCCAAATGCTTCTGGGGGTTTATTTTTCCTATTAAATTCCATTCTCTCTATTCCTGATTTGGGAGAGAACTGGCTGTAGTACTTATTGACTCCTTTCTTTCAGATGACAGAATCTTTCACCGAGCATTGCAGTCAGTATTCAGGCAACAGAACCCCAAAATTCCAGACATGAGATGCGGGAACTAGAGGATATTAATGTCTTGTCTAGTGCATCATTCAAGAAAAAAATATTCCCAAAGGACTGGAAAACTAAACTATTTCCTTTAATGGAATGCTCACTCATTAGTAGGCATGATGGGAAAATAGAATGTGTTCTTACTGGGATAGAATATCACCAGAAAATAGAGAACTTGACTCTGCTTTCTATATTGATGGTTAAAACTAACATCAGGTGAAAAAATAGTTGAAATAGGCTGAGTTTTCTTTGTGTGGTTAAAGGAGGCGGATAAGAGCAGTTTCATGCAGGGAACAGATCAGGTAAATGCCATCTTTACCGTATTTATGCTTTTTGAGTAACTGGAGCAATTTCCCTTTCAGTTTTTAAGAAACCATTTTCAGATCTAATACTGAATCAATCACCTCTGTGAAATATTTTTCAGGATTCAAAAGTCATCTGAAGTGGCTTATTTTCTTCACTGTTGTTTTCCTCATCTCACACATCAGTTATTTGCTGTCGCAGCTTTTCAAAGACAGCCTGCCAGCATGCAGACTGCAGTATCAGAGGCTTGATTTCTGTAACTATTATGTGGGAGAGACTGAGTAAAGGCAAGAGGGTTTCTGGGTTCATTCTCAGTATTAGAGCTTATCTTGAGAATTTTGCTTCAAAGCCCAGCCCAGTGTAGGCAATTTTTTAACAATTCCTTACTCTCTCATTTCCTTTGTAAATAAATATCCTGCGTGATTTGAGTGCTCTAAAAGAAAACAAAACCCCTCTTCACAGCCACTTTAAAATTCAGCTTAAAATACGGTGACATAACCCATAGTGGGGCTCATCCACATGAACTTTTAACACCTTGGAATATCTAAGGACCATAATCTGTGTGCCAATTCTAACCCCACTAAGTTAAAACTGAAGACAGCTATTAAACCCAGAATGAATAATTTAAACTTTACCGTAAAATTACTACTGTAAGTTTTCCATGGTAGTAGGTACCCAAATCTTCAATGGATTTTTCTTTTTTTGCTCTTTTTTTCTGGTGCATTGCTTTTCTTATGGAAGTAGCAACATGTATCAGCTAACCAGTCAGCTGGTCCCTTATTCTGTACAGTACTTACTTTCACAATGGCTATTCCGAGGATGTTGTAGAGGCTGAAGCCAAGAATTTATTCTTGCATGTCAGTTTAAGGAAGCACAATTTGCATAGAGTCCTAGAGTACATTTATTTGTTGACTGGCTCTTTTTCTTTGGCAGGAAGTTGATATCTTGTATCCCAGCAGTTTTTCTTTCCAAGATTTATGAGTCTTCCCTGGTTTCCAAAGAGTTTTGCTTTGCATTAAATAATGAAGTAACTGCTACAGAAAAGCAGTGACAGAAATAACAATATGAAAATAACCAGTACTTACAAAACCTAGAAAATGAAGAGTTAAAGTTGAATGTGGCTTAGCAAATTTGGAGGTGAGGGAAATGTCCAGAAAGTCATAATTTAGATGAAATTATAGATCTTAATCTGAGACGGGGCTCCAAATAGACTTTGTTCTGTAAAAACCCATTCTGAACTGACACTGTGAGCAATAGTTTTCCTTAGGTGTTTATGTTTCACTGCAGGGCATACCCACAAGCCCTCTGACCCAGGCCACTGGGAATCTCGCTGCCATCTCAGATCCATCCCAGCTGGACCACAGACTCATTCCAGCCACTTGCTGAATCTGCAGTAGGTATGGTTTGTGAATGCAAATGGATTCATTTCAGATACAATTTTTAATGCTTTCCTTCAGACAGAGTGAAAACTTCCACATCAAAGCTTATTTCATGGTGATGACAATAGACAGGGAAGTCTTGTAAGTTCTGAAGTAATGATTTGAGGATGGTATGAGATCATGTTGTTGAACCTCTCTTACATTTTTAGTGAAAGGAAGCAGGAAGCAAGATAATTCCCTCTGAAATTTACTTGGCCATCAGTTGAAACCTCACATCTTCAATGGGAAAACTGAGATTGATAAGCAGTGTGCAAGATCAAGTTAAGAAGGCTATTAAATGACTGAGTCCCTAATGTGGGGATGTTGCCTCAGCACAGGATGAGCCAGAACTCCCATGGCAGCTCCTGGAGTCTTGTCACCATCTGCTAGTGACTGATGGCCATTTGCAGGATGTATCTGCACCTGTATTTGCACTCTTAAAAATTAATTTTGTCAGGAAACAGGATCCACCAAAACGGATGAGAGGGAAGGATCCCCTCTTTGACTTCTGCAGGTTTTCTGGTTCATAGCATTAAAAGATGATCTTCAGATTGCACCTTCTTCAGTTCCTCCAAACAACAGGCTCACCTTTAATTCAAATGTTGCTGGCAGTTACATGATGCACATTAGAGGTGAATTGTGAAATGTTCTCAGGGCGTGGCTCAGGGTGAAATCCAAGGAAAGAAGCCTGGAGGTGCATGCCAGCTTGCCTTCCTAGATGTTCTGTTGTTTTAACTGTAATCAGAACAATTCTGGCCTTGAGAATAATAGGGAATCTGAAGTCCAGAATTATCAATATAATTTATTGGAAGAATCTTTAAAAAAAATTGAACCTACATATCTGGGTCTCGGTCTTTCACGTTCGTGCTCTCCCGACTTCTCTGTGCCTTGGGTGCAGCACTGGGCCAGCCTGTGGGTGCGGTTTAGTCACTTGAGACCCCAGAATGGGCTCTGCTCAGTTTTCTGCAATTCTGTGTAATGTTAGATGATAGTCTTAGCATTAGGATGTAATGGAACATTACAGCACCTACTGCAAGGCATTTTGTAGAGGAAAATGAAATTTCTCTTGAAATGAGTAACAGGTTTTGTGTATTTACTCTGGTACTTCCTTATCCTACAAATTAAATTCCTTTGGCTTTTCTGAATCTTTGCTTATTAAAAGATAGAAAGACACTCTGCATATTTTCCTGTGCTCTGTTTCATCTTCTTTAAGGACAAATGTAATTAGTATTAAAAAGAGGAATTCCTGAAGCTGCCATTACCCAAAATAATTTCATTCAAGTTCACTAGCTTAGCCTCATCTAAGAAATACTTTGTAGGAGTTTTTGCTTCTGTTTAATACGATAAGAAAAATGGCAATAAAACAGCTTGTGCTAAAAGGAGGTGAGGAGAAGGATCCAGCTGATAACTGTCTGAATTAATTGAATTACTCCTCTGAGAACCATTTCAATGTAGGTCGCTACAAGGTAGTGAGGCTGAGGCTTCCCCCTAAAGCCCTGATGCAAGGCCACTTGACACCAGGGACTCGATTCCTGTTCGGTTTAAATAGGGGTTAAACCTGAGCTGCTGCTGCAGGCTGTGAAGGCTGACACCCCCAAAGGCTTCGACTCAGTCACACCCAACTCTACAGCACCTCAGCATTTTCAGGTGGCCAAACAGAGCTGGATCCACAAGGCTGGAGGCAGCCATCCTGTGCATTTCAAACAAAGTCACTTTGGGACTCTTGGGCACAGAGCTGCACATCCAAAGACACTCGGTGCCTCGGGGGTGTCTGGGTCCTCTGTGCTCTCCTGTTAACGCTCAGGTAATTGAAAAACACGCAGGTACCTTTGAAGAGTTTAAGCCTGCAGCCTTAACCTGACAACTTTAATAGAACTAATATTTTACCAGCCACTAAAACAAGACTGAGATTTTACAGGAGTGTGGGTTGTATTCTCCCGTTTGATCACTGGGATGAAAGAAAAACCCCCCAGTTTCAGACATTCCTATTGCCTTTGGAGCCTGCAATTATAAAGCAACTTATAGTGGGAGTTTTCCATGGATATGACCTAAAGGATATTACATTTCTCTTATCAGTGGAATAGAATAACCATTTATTTAAAGTCATGCTATTGTATCTTTTCCTCCTAATCTGGAAGTGTGTGACAGTAAAATCCCCTATCCAAACTAATATTTTATGCTTATGTTTGAGAGGCCTGGAACACTTGTGATCCCTGAAATGGTTCACAGATTAGTAGTTTATATTTATATATAATATTTATATACAATTTTTTTTGCATATTTTGGGGCACTGACTTTCCAAGGAAAAGTTGATGTTTGACTGTTGAGCATTAATTAAAAGAACCCCCTAGTACTGAGTTCCAAAATTATCAAGGATTGATTAAGAAAACCCACAATTATATTTCAAGGTAATTCTTACTGTGAGAAAAATGTTCCTTACAAAGAAACCAGACCAAAGATTTTTGGAAAACTGATTCTGCTTTCCTTCTGGGAGTCTCACTGAATTGTTACCAGGATCTGTGCGTGCCCCAGTGTGTGTTGCCTTGTATATCAGTGCCATCTCTTTAGAATTCTTGCTTCATTGCAAATCTTGTATAATCACCAAAACCTGCAAAAGCATTTTGGATGAAAGGCTTAATCAGTCACTGTAAAGGAATGTCATAAAATGGTAGTTTTTGAAAGATGCGTCATCTCTGGAGACGAGAAGGCTCTGGGAAGCTTTATGGTGACCTTTCAATGTATTTTAAGGGTTTATAAGAAAGACTGAAAAAGACTTTTTACCAGTAGTGGTAGGGCAAGGGGCAATGGTTTTAAATTTCAAAGTGGTAGACTTAGATTATATATGAGAAAGAAATACTTTACTGTGAATGTGGTGAGGCACTGGAACGGTTTTCCTAGAGAAGTTGTGGATGCTCCATCCCTGGAAATGTTCAAGGCCAGGTTGGATGGGGCTCTGGTCTCGTGGAAGCTGTTCCTGCCCATGGCAGGGGGTTGGACTAGTAGATCTTTAAAAGTCACTTCCATCACAAAATGTTTTATGATTGTCTGCTGTGTCCATATCCTGATCAAACTCCCCAGCTGGGCCAGTGTCCCTTATTTGTGTCCCAGTGTCCCTTATTTGTGTCCCAGTGTCTCTGGGGAGAGCTTGGCTGCGTCACACGTGGACACACCTCAGTGTGCTATTGACAGGGGGTCTCAGGTTGAATGTGCTGAAAGCTGGAGCCAGAAATGTTTTCTTTTGTAGCTCAGTCTGTGCAAAAGGTCACTGGGGAAAGAGGAAAATGAGCTGTCTTTATACTTCTCATTGAAACAGGATGAACATTAGGGAAAGGTAAACAAACATCTTTTACTTTCAAAACTGGAAAAAAATAAAAAGACCTTTGGCTTTGAAAACAACTGCTCAGTTGCAGAAGGTATGATTGGTTTAGCTGAGAATTTGCCTGCTTTAGGTTTTAATGAGATTTCTCCTGGACTAAATGACCATGAATTACAAGAAAGCACTGGAATCAGGACCCCAATCAAAACTTCTCAATCAGGGAAAGACTCATTTCAGCACAGAGTGGTTCATATTATGGTTCTCAAAAATGTCCAGGTTATTTAGGACTGCTTGGCTTCACTAGAAAGAGCTTTCCTAACTCAACAGATGCTTCTAAAAAAACAAGGGCAACTTTAATTTTTCAACTGCTTACTGCTGAAAGAAAAATATTTTGGCATATAGACATCAACCATAGATTGTTGCTTTAACTAAAGAACTTCACTGATACATTTACTGCTTTTGTCATTTGTATCTTGTTATGAATTTTTTTTTTTTTAATTGGAAAATACCTACTGTTTCCATGTTAAACTTAGAAATCAGTTTTATGTTCCTCCAATGATCATTTCACGTAATTCAACATATCCAAAGTAAAACTATGTGGAAAATATTGCATTTTTCTTAATTTTTCTGACTTCTTTCTTATTGTTAGAAATTACAGCCTAATAATCAATTCAGTATTTATGTGATGTGAATACGTAGGAACATCACTGCCTATTTTTGATACATATTGAGGAACCTCAATGCTTTTTGTTATTCTTGATTTAAATCATGATTTATGATGCAAGAGAGGATCTGTACTATGACTGATTAGCCACAGGATGTTAAATGGTCAAAATACCCATCAAATCTTCTTTATTATAAGATAAAACAAACCAGACAGTCCTCTTCATCATTCTTTTCACTTTTTGTAGCACCTCCTTAGTTTTGGCATCTCTCTCTCGTTCTGGGGCCCATGTACTGCTGACAAAGAAAACCTGGACTTGTATCACCAAGCTTGCTGTGTTTTGCCAATCAAAACTTGTTAAAATTGTGTGAAGCTTCATGTAGTTACCTTCTTGTAGCTGCCTTTTGGACACAGGTATGCATTCTGCAGCAAATAGGAAGAAATGCATCATAAAAATCTGTCTGTATTTAATCTCTCTAGTGTTGTTATGCTAACTCCAGGTTGCTGGAAGAAACAGAACACCCTCCTCTTGGCAAACAAGTTTTATAAATGAGGTTATGTTTCTTAGTCTCATTATTTGCTTGATGGAGCAAAATAAAGGCATAAATTAGAGTATTTGGGGAATAGTCAACTGATTTATTATGATTTATCTTGCGCTTTTGGGTTTCTTGGTTTTTTTTGGCAGGTGGACAGGAATGGATTGATTAGTGAAGTCAATAAGAAAAATGGGTTTACTGGGGGAAAAGGCTGGAGTTGTGCTTTGGGCTGTCTTGGTTCTCTCTCACAGCAGAATTCTCAGTCCCAGAGTGGTTGGGGCTGGAAGGAACCTCTGGAGATCTCCTGGCCCAGCTCTCCTGCTAAAGCTGGTTGCATAGGATGGCATCCAGGTGGGTGTGGAAGATCTCGAGGAAATGAGACTGCCCGCACTCTCTGGGAAACGCAGTGTCTGTCCAAAGACACTTCACAGGTGATTCAGCACAAAAGTGCCTCCTGCATTTGCTGAATTTGTTCTTTCATCTAATGGTTGCTGGGAGGTGGCAGAAAGCAGCCAGAAATATCTCTCCTATTGCCTCATCTGCAGAGCATGACTGCCTTGGATGATCCCAGGCCCAGGTGGGGAAATGCCGTGGGATCCGCTTGGCTCTGCTCCGTGCCCTTTCTGGCAGTCCTGACCCACCTCCAGCTCCACTGTCAGAGTTAGGTGTTCCTTACACCACGTGATACAAATGTGTTCTTGTTTTTATCTTCTGTTATTCACAGGAGATTTAACGTAACACCAAACAAACAAGAAGAGGAAGCTGAGAGGAAGAGTTTAACTCCTGTTAGTGACTTAGACTTCCGATTCTTTTAATTTTGTTTTATTTTGAAATGTGAGAATTTATCTTGTAGTTACATGAAACAAAAGAATGAAATCAGCCCTGATAGTTCTGCTAAACTCCTGCCTTTCTGAAATCTGCTGTGTCTTTATAAGAAGGATGTAGAAAAGAATGAGACAGAAGGAAGGTTAAAATTTGATCTTTTTGCTGGGTGCACTGCTGTTTCCTGTGAAAATTACTCCTTCCACCTAATTTTACCAGGAAAAAAAAAAAAAAGAGAAAGCTTTCTTACTCTACAGTACTTTGTTAAAACACTGACTTTTCCAAACTACTTAAAAATAATTTGAATGTGATTTGAAATTGTAAGGCTAATGTAGCCATTTTGCTACTTCAGTTGAATTTTGTATCTTAGACACTAAAACTGCACTTTGATTGTCTGCTGTCCCTCAGTGGCTGCTTTGGTCGCCTGCAGTCTTGCACAGGCTTTGCATAATGCCAGAGGAACAAGCTATTTCAAGAAAATATCACTCTGTTTCCCAAATCCCATTTGTTTTCCCTATGTGCCTAAAGCCCCAAAGGCAGAGCAGCGAATGTCATTCTGCTGGGCAACAGGAAAAGCTCTAGCTATGAAGCCTGAATCCCTTACGCAGCGTATGGAATCAGGAAAAAGGTAGTTTCTAAAAATAAAGGCACCCCTTAATGTTTTAAGATTGTTTACATGTCTGTTCCCCAAATATAGTACACGAAATTTCTCATCATCTGGGTAATCTGGCTGGTGTTTTAAGCCTGTCATCTTCCTGGCTCCAGGGTTTGCAGGTATGAATGTGATTACCCTGCAGCCCATGTCAGTGGTCTGGTTAGCAAAGCCATGACCCTGCTGCACAGGAGAGACCTCCAAACCCCTGGATGTTGGTCCTGGATCTGCTGCGGTGCACCTAATGCTGAGGGAAGGGATGCTTGTGCTAGGATTTCCTCTTTTAAGCAATGGACCATCATATAATCATGTTTAATTCTAATTTAATCCCTTATCTAGGGTATAAAGAAGCCTTGTGGGTTAATAAAGGCAGAGAAGCTGGGGGAAAAGAAGGAAAAAAGATGATAATTAACATAACTGTGGTGCTCTTTTGGAAGTCCGTAGTCAGACGTGTAGCCTTTGCAAGTGATTTTGCTCTGAAACTCATTATTGGCCCAGTGCATCCTGGCCATATGAGAGCAGAGGACTGCATGTGTCCACGTGTGATCCAAGGAAAGAAACATTTTTTCTCTTGCAGAGGGCAGCAGTCTTTCAGCAGGATCGTGACTTTGCCCCAGTTTACTCAGAGCACCTGTCTCACTGCCAAAAGTGACATGTGATATGCCATGTTTAATAGCTTCTCTCTTTGGAAGTCCTTTTCCCCTTTGCATAGTCAAATAAAAGCTGGCTGTATTTTAAACCCATCTCTTCTTTTTGGGAAGTCTCATCTTGATCAATACCTGCAGTCACAGACAGCAAAGGCAGCACTGCCAACTGCCACGGAGGGCTTTTGTCATTCTCATTAATGGCTACGCCATTATTTAAAGGCAATGAATTATTTTTTGAAAGCCTGGGTACCGGGTTTAGAAAGGGAAAAATCGACTGCATGCACAGCAAAGCTGCTGAGGGCAAATCCAGCCTGTATGTTTAGAGTTTAAAATGACTGATGGAAACTTTGTCTTTATTTTCATGAGTGAACAAGCATCTGCTGTTGCAACTGCTGGTTAACAGGCTCTTTTCTCCATATGAAGTGGATCCAATTATATGCTCTAGGCCATCCCAAGAGAAGCACAGAAGTAGCTCAAAGCAGGACTATTTAATAAAGGAGAGGCATAGGATTATTGAGAGTGTAATCTTTGCTATACTTAAATAGGCTGCACTGAAAGGGAATTTGCCTTTCTTTCTCTTCTGAAAATAGCTGTTGTAAGGGCAGAGAAAAAGTAACACAGTGATTTTAATTTTCCCTTGTCTTTTTTCTTATAATTATCCGTGGAATTTTATTTATTCTATATTAAAATATGTACAGGGTGTATTTTTGTTTCATCCAAATCCCTGTGAAAGAAATGCTACTCTACCCACTGACTTTGGTGACCTTTGGATCAAACTGCTAGTGCTGTCTCTATGACAGTTTTGGCAATAAATTCAAAGATGTTGCAGACAAAACAAAGTCTTCTTGACATTTATAAGAAGTGACAAATTATCTTAAAAAATTTCTGGAGGAAAAGCTACACACTACAAAGGCATTTCTTGGAGTTCCAATTTCTTTAATTACATTTTAGCATTGTACTTTTGTCATGCTGGAGATCTGTGCTCCCTGCTTAAATTCAGTTTGCAGTAATAGATAAGACTGTGTTCTTCAGTAGTTATTTCTCCCATGGTCCCTCTCTCCTCTGCTATTGTCAGCCACCCCGTTCTCTTCCATCCAATGCACTTTTTCCAGCTTGAGGACAAGAGTCTGCACATGGCAACTGGGAAAATGCAGCGTAACAGTTGTTTACGACAGATTGCAATTTGGTCCCCTGTCATTTTCTAACTTTTCCATCAACAACCCAACTAAATTCTTCTTCCCTATCTCTCCTACCACCTGTGAAATTTGCCCTTTCTTTGTCACCTTATAACAAACACTTCTGAAATCAGACAGATTTAGGTTCTGTTCGGTAGCGCTGTTCCTTCTAGCTGCCTTAGTTGCATCCTGTTCAACTTCAAAACTCACTAAGGAAGTATTTTCTTACTCTCTACAGGATCAGCCACAGTGTTTTTTAATTGGCCTCAGCCTTTTGATCACATTTCTTTGCTCTTCAGCGATGCCCAGGAAGAGTTTTCTCAGTGCTGGGCAATGAGCATTGCAGCAGGATGAGCAGCTCGAGTCGCTTCTGTGGGTTGAAGGTCCAGCACTGAGCTCTTTTGCAGCCCGAGATCAGACATGGCTATCTGCTAATTGGTAGGAAAGGAAAGTGCTTGGAAATACTTATGTTGATAAAACACTTGTAGGAGTATTCCCGCTGGAAGTGTCAGAAACATTTTCTGTAATACACCTTGTGGTGGGTAGTTGCTTTTTCTTTCAAAACTTTCTGTATTGTACTGCTGTTTCTGATTTTGCCTCTTTTCTTGCTTTCTAACAGACTTTTCTGAATCTCATCTCTTTGTAAACTCCTGGTCACTCTCCAGGGCTGATTCTCTTTGGTGGGATCATTCCTGGTCCCTGAATAGAGAGCTGCAACTTCACCTGGACAGGAGCAGGAGTTGTAAATTTTTTTCTAACCTGATGATTCTGAACAAGCATATTTACATGAGTGCTGGGGATGTTTACATCTTGAGTATTTATGAAAATACATTTCCATGCAGAACTCAAGCATTTCTTGAGAATCTGATATGTATGTTTGGTCTTACTTTTGTTCAAAATGTTTCCTTTTCTATCCTAAATGTTACAGAAAAGAGAGTTAGCTGATGATTCTCTTTAGTTTTCCCCCAATTTTTATTTTTTTTCTCTTCTCTGAGGCGGCTTTCAGCTTTTCATTCATGAAAATGATTCACTCTTCATTTATTCCAATATGTTCTTGCTGAGACTCTGCAGGTCACTTTACAGCCTTCTGTGCAAGCAGTTAACTGAAATTCTTTGGATTCTTTTTCTAAGCCAACTGTTTCCTCCAAATTGATGGTGTAATCCAGAGTAGTTTAAAGCCATTTTTGCTAGTAAGTGTTCATAGTTTGTGTTTAACCTCACATGTTCAATAGCATTGCAGTGTCCTTCATGGTGATGCCCCATTTTTTGGCTTCCCTTTCTGTGCTCTCTCTCCCTCTGTGGGATGGGGCAGCTCAGATTTTGCTAAACGAGCAAACCCTGATATTCATCATCGTTTCCCGTGTGCAAGTAATGGAAACTGCGAGTCCCGGTTCTTCAGAGCATTCTTCTTGGTGGTTATATTTAGAACTTCCTCCTGGTGCCATTAGGGAGCGATTAAACATCGCTGTGGAAAGAGGGGACATTGATCAACAGGTGAAGAAGCCCCAGGGTGCCTTTCTGGAACGTTATCAAAAGGTCTTTAAAGGAGTTAAAATACATTGTCTCAGTGTGGCTTTTTTTATTCTCCACTCTCGTACGAAGCCACTTCACCTCCTCCTTTCTTCGCCGTGGGTGACAAATGGGAAATGTTAAAGGCTGCTGAAGACTGTGCATTTTCACAGTAGGTCAGGTGTTTAGCACAGGTGTTTCTGAACTAGCATTGCATGGGTAAAGTGCACTGTGCTTGATGACTTTACAATTTCCACTTCCATCCGTGTGAAGTACATCCATATGTAGCACTGCAATTTAAGTTTGTGAAAATGATGGTTAGCTCAGGAGTAGAAGGGTGGGTTTGGATCTTATTCACAAAGCAGAGTCAGCTGGTGAAGCTGCCAGAGATCTTGTAGACTCAACAAAACTGTGGATCTGAAAAGGTACCCCTGTGAATTTAGCTCTTTTAGTTTCTGGAAATCAGTTACACTGAATTTCTGATTTTTTAAAAATTCTGATTATTATTCCTAAATTTTTGAGCTTATTTCAGTATTCTTTTTCTTTCTATTCACTATTTACTAAACATGATGTAACTATATTACATTTTCCCTTATTTAGATATTCAAATTATTAATATCTTTAAAAGAAGAAAAAAAAATCTGTGTTGTATAATAAGTATAGCAGTTCCAACGATTTTTTGTGCTAAAACTCATGAAACTTGCAAGTTAAATGAATATTTTTTGCATGGAATTCACAGAAGACTGAGAGGTAATTCAGTACAACAGAGAAAAAACAAAAGAATAATACAGCTTCACAAATAACAGCAAGCAGAATTCAATGCTTTAATTTATGAATGCATTTGCACATTAATTTTGTATTTGTGTAGTCAAGGATGGATGCTCTGTTTTTCTTCCATGTCTACTTTTCTGTTGACAATATTCTATTGTTATTTTCATTACTATTATTATTAGATTTTATTATTTTTTTGGTTTGTATTATCCTAGAACTGCAGAGCCAAATAATAAACAAGGCTTTCTTGTGCAAACTCTTTTGTTAACATATAAAAAAGAAATAGTATCTATTCTTAATATGTTATTGGGTGCAAAGAAAGGAGCATAGAGAAAGGCTGGGAAAACATAAGCCTAAAATGAATAAATCTTGCATAATGGTGGTGATGTCAGATAATACAGTGCCACAGTGTACATTTGTGCTTAGAGCCGAAAAGAAAATCGGCATAAACACAACCTCATTTTTGCCTCACCAGTGATGTGATAGGTCAGAATTTTTGATGTTTCACCACTCGCTGTAGCTGGAAAAGATTTCAGATATTAGGGCTAGGCCCACATGCATCCCTGAACACAACAGAAATATAAATCTAATGCTCTGTGCTTCAGCATGGAAGGATCTGTGAGATCCTGTGGATGTGGGGATGGAGGCAGGGAGCTGATGAGATCCCAGGGATGTGGGGATGTGGGCAGGGAGCTGATGAGATCCCAGGGATGTGGGGATNTATGAGATCCCATGGATGTGGGGATGTAGGCAGGGATCTGAGGAGATCCCAGGGATGTGGGGATGTGGGCAGGGAGCTGATGAGATCTCAGGGATGTAGGCAGGGATCTGTGAGATCCCAGGGATGTAGGGTGCTCCAAGGGTGCCCAGTGAATCCCCCTCAGGGGGTTCAGAGATAAGGGCAGAAGCAGAAGGCAAACATGCATACAGGGCTCTCAGCTGGCAGGAAGGGAACATTCTCTTAGACGTGTTTTCTCCCAAATTATCCTAAATTGTCCTCTTGGCAGAGCACAGGACCCATGACATCAGTGATGTCATTTCCCAGATCTACAGCAATCTGTTCAAGTGGGTGTTGGTACAATTTGCAGTGCAGATCCCGCAAATATTTGTACCATAGTCAAGAATTTCAAATCTCTTTGCTTGCTTTTGACAGAGAATCTAATGCAGAAGCTGCTGCTTTCAGTTTTTTAGATTTTTATTCTTCATGCACAAGAATGAATTTTAAAATGGTCCTTTTTCTCTGTATTCCATACTACCTGCCATCACCTGTAGCCCTCTTTGTATAATTTTAGATTTCTCTCTGCTTTTAAGATCCAGCCTAGCATTTGAGCCAAGACCTACTTTCTCTTTGTGGGATTGTCATGCCCCTGACCTTGTGCCCAGCCCTTTTGTGGAAAACAAGCAGTAATGAAAGTCCCATTCAGAGTCATATCCTGATGGAGGGATCCTCTGCTGAATGTTATCTCATATTTCAGCAGCTTTGCTGGCTCGAGTGCTTGGAAACATTTACATTCCCCTCTGGATGGGATGAATCCTATTTTTTTTCATTTTTAATTTTTTTAAGAATTCTTATAGCTTGTCCTTAAATATGTGCTCAACCAGATCATTCAGAGTCACTTTCTGAGAAGGAGCTTGGCAGACAGTGATGTTCCCATGAGTGAGTACAGCCTGTTAATTCCATTTTAAGGAGGTATTTGTACCTTCTCAAACACAGCAAAGTACTAAACATGTGAAACATTTTGAAGAATGCTGTGTGGCTTACAACAGCTTTTCATAAAACTTAAACAAACCCAAACCAACTCATCTTCATATTTTAATGTTAATTCAAAATCCATTTATTTTCCTTTCATCCTTCCTACCTATTGATGAAAGCGTTTCATCTCCCTTTTACCCAACAGTGCCGTGTCAGGACAGTTAAGGTGAAAGAATACATTGTGGAAAGAAATACCTTATAAAATTAGTGACAGCAAGAAATAAAAAAAATTTATAGTCATGCAGCTTCAGAGAAAAACAGAACAACTGTGCTGTAGGTACAGATGTTAAGGTCACTTGCTACGTAAGGCCAGAGAACAGGTCTGATTCTCACCCTGAGTTTATTAAGAGAAAATACTTATATTTTAATGTTTATATTGTACAGATCCATTCCAACGGAAAGTCGAAATATCTAATGTACTTATGGCTGAGCTCCAGTGTGTCATGATCCGTGTTCTGACCATGCATGGAAATATCCAGTCTTACAGCAAGGCCCCCTGAGGGCTGACATGCCTTTATCGACCATGCAGGGCTTTTCCAGAAATTGTAAAACCAGAGCCCAAGGCAGGAGCCAGCTGCAGTGGCAGGAACGCGGCTTTGCCAGCCCTGCCGAGCCCTGTGGAAAGGGAGCAGGTTTAGGTTTAGTACTGGAGCGGGAGAGTTCATGACTTTATTTCTGCAGGCAGCAGTTTATAGTTTCAAGATGGTCTGAGGAGTCTTAAAACACACCTAAACCACACATAAATTCACTTTAGGTCCTGCACATTGGCAGGATCACGTAAAAAGCTTCAAGGGGATTCAGAGATGCTCTAATATGGAAGTTCACCTCTTATTTGGGCTAAATGTTTCCTATCGCCATTTCTTTAGAAATATGAAAGGGAAGTACATAATCTGTAAATCAAAACAATATGTTTACCTTACTCAGGGCCTGGATCCCCTGGGAAATTAAAACTTTCTGTGAGAATGAAGTTTTTAAAACATTACCTTCATGTGCATGAACTACCTTTGGTTTTCCATTCCTACAAAATTTTCACACAATTTTGTGAAATATTTACTCATAAAGTCACTTTTAATGAAACAAAATCAAGCGCTATGAGGAAATCACACTAATACATAATAGTTCAATATTGTTCATTGATTCATTATTGATCTGTTTAAGTTACTATGCTTGATTCTCCTTGGAAAGGGGAATTTGGTGTGACAGGTACATTGTCTGTCTGACTTGGCTGTGTCCCTTCCCTGCTGAGTTGTTGCAGATCAAGGACGTGGCCAGGAGATACTGATCTGCAGGCTGGGCTTTTTTTCAGTGGACATCAGAGCAGGATGGGTATTGTGTGCAAAAATCTCTCTCTGTAATGGAGCCATGGTGTTCAAGGGCACAGACCTATATTTAATATCTTGGAAGTGTTTCTAGGTCCATTGATTTAAACAGCCATGATCCCCTTTCATCTTTAACTGAAATTTGTGAAAATGTTACAGCTCGTGACTCACTGGGACTACAATGAATCTTGGGGGCTTTAACTGTCTCGTGATGTCCTTGATAAAGTTTGATTGCTCACTAGTTTTGCCTGGACCTCATCCAAAAGGTCCAAGTGAAACCAGTGAGCTTGATAATCATACCCCAAAGTGCCAGAGTTGTCATCCTCTATATTTCCATCGCTTCCTAGCAAAATTAAAATGAGGGATGTCACTGTTCTGAGCAGATCTTCTCTTATAATTCTTTCTCAAGAGTACTTTGGGTGCAATCCTTCAGGCACAAAATATCATGGGCTTGAAACTCTTTCAATTCTTTTCTTAATCTTGAAAAAATCTAACCATAAAACTTAGCTAATTCTAATATTACTTTCACATACTCCTGTAATAGCAGGTTTTGAGTTTGTTACTTCTGATGTGTTAGGTAGGATCCTGCAAATTTTTCGGGAGCAAGTGCTTGAAGAGAGAATCAAATGCATACCTGGATTCTTGGCAAGTGCCACAACTAGGGTGGTACAATTTTGGTTTCTTTTTCATTTCCTGGTGATGCTCTGCCATAGTATAAAATACTCAGGAACCAAAGACCATTGTCATTTATGTTGCGGTCAAGTCTTGCTCTGTGATTTTGAAATCTGAGAAACAATTTTTTTGGAGGAGCATTGCCAGCCAAAGGGCTCATTTGGGACTTAAGAAACCCTGAAAAACTTCTTGTTTATTCTTCTCTCAATGAGAATTGGAGCAAATATTTAGCTTTTTACAGTCTAACAATGAAAACCAGTGCAGAAGCTACTGCCAGCTAACGTTTTCATCTGTCTGGCAGCCCCGTCTGCAGCTGGTCACATGTACCTTCAGACACTTGTTGCTCAGCAACTCAACCATTGGGCAGCAATAAATACTCCCAGTTACCTGAATTATGATAGCTTAGACTGGTACCAATCTGCTGTTTACATGTTTAGTTTCGTATTTAAGTGTGTACAATTAAATACCCCGGTTTGATTATTCAGCTGTTGGACCATAACTGCAATAATTTTAGTCAATTTGCTGTATGGTTTTACCAGAGGGGTTATTGCCCTTTTGTCCTATTACTGTTCTTTAAAAGCAGTGATACAGAACAATCTCCCTGATGAGAGCATTTGTGAACTTGTCCAGAAATGGGGGGTTTATAAATCAAAGCATTACTTCACCAAGAATTTGATCAGCCTCTCAGTTTGATTTCAGAAGTCAGTGGAATACTTCTTTGACTTTTGTGGGCTTTGGATCAAGTCCTGCAAGGTACCTTGTAAAGAAAGGAGAAAAGAGCCTATTATTTTTTAATAGTGCTTCTGAATTTTGTTCTCCCTTCTAGGTCCTCTTTTAGGCTTCACCTGTTCTAACTAAACCAGTCAGCTCCTGACATTTGGATAATGGCTCAGCTGAAGCACACACATGCAGCAGGGTGAGTTTACCCTTTGACTTCCAACTTCCCTTTCCGATGTGATGTGTGATATTTGGGTTGTCTCACAGCCTCTGAAGCTGAAAGCTTCCCTTGTGTGCTCTGTGAGAGACAGATGTGGTCACAGCTCAGGTGCACTCTATCCTGCTGGACACTTGGCACTCTTGTTAAAATTATAGAGATGGAAAAGCACTTTAAAGACTTGCTTTCATCTCCCTTATCTTTATCTTGTCTCCTGTATTTTATTAATTGACTTCATGTGGGAACAACCTTTAGCTTTCATCTACCCAGGACTGTCTTTAAAAGGAACAAAGTATTTTGATACACGATGATCTTTTTCCCTGCTCTGTTCTCTCCAAAGGCAGTCAGATCACATCCTCTGTTTACTCTTTTGACATTTCCAGCTCAGTCATTATCACCACCACAGTAATGCCCTGATTGCCTTGACAAGGCTTCATTGTGTTTTCAGCAGTTGTCCCTGCTGCTGTTCAGAGCAAAGGTGGTGATGGCAGGGTAGAGACCGTACGGAGAGTTCCCTCACCAGCCAGGAGCTTTAAGTGGAGAATGTCTAAAGACAGATTCTGGGGCGGTGGAGAAGGTCTTTAATGAAAGATTCTGGGGCGGTGGAGAAGGTGTTTAATGAAAGAACCTGGGGCGGTGGAGAAGGTGTTTAATGAAAGAATCTGGCATGGTCTGTAACACGATGAGTGAAAAGCAAGTTGGATCAGTGCTCAAACCTGCCCTGTGTACAGCACCAGCCGCACAGTCTGAGCTGGTGGGTGGCATTCCTGCTTGTGATTGAGAGGCTGGAACAAAATGATCTGTAAGGTCCCTTCCAAACCGTGCTTTTCTCTGATTCTCTGTTATGGCTTGTTCAGGGCACTCTAAATGGGAAACATCCTTTGTTCACTGTCTGATCAGCCCTTGATCACCCCTAATGCCTCCCCATAATATGTGTAGTTCCAATTTCCTGAGCTGTTTCAAGTATTAATTCCTCCCTGTAGCTGCCTAGACATGAAATGATCTCTTAGTGTAAAAGCTTGCCAAGTTCTACCCACAAATTATTTTTAAAGTTAAAGCAAAAAGACTCGACCATTTTTTTTTTTCCGGAGGAATCATGAAGTGATAATCAAATATACAATTTGTTCTGATGTTTAAAAATTATATGGATATCAGGTATTTTCCCTAGTGCTTTTTTAATTCCATTTCCCTATTTTCTGTGTATGTAGAGATGTATATTGACTATATTTGAATCTGACCCACTGAATTACTTTACTGTTTAGTGGCCATCCACTGAAATGTAGATACTCATGTTTCAAATTATGATGTTACTAATTCAATTAGATTTTCTTGCTAATCTACCCACAGAAGCATTAAATATTAAAAGGAATGTAGGAGCTGTCAAATATCATCTCACTGTTTTGCATATTTATTTTGTCTGAGTTTTGGGTAAATTAATTATTCAGTGATAACTTTGAAACTAAATAATCTCTGATGTTTTGATCAGTGGCACTGCTAGTGTCTCAAAATAATGACCTTTAAATAGAAATCATCAAGGCTTTTTTGCCTACACTGTGACAAAGTACTGACAAAGAATCCTCACACTGTGTTGTTCCATGTCATACACAGATATGATTCTATTTTCTTTTCTCTTCTGTGGTAATATAAATTTAAGAAGATGTTAAATAGCCAAATTATGCTGCATTTTTTCATAATTAAGCAAAATCATGTCATTAAGAAAAATGGGTTGAGATTACAAGACAATTGGGATATAGATGCATGATTTAGACACATACCTTGAATTAAAATTAATGAGGATACCAGTGATTCCTCTACATAATTTTGAATATCTCAGCAAAAACCTGCAACTTGAGGCTTTTTAGAAGTAAATGATTATTGATGTACGTTACCCTTCATAGTGAAATTAATGGCCAGACAAATATGGTAAATAAGTTTATTTCATATGATGTCCCATTTTGCTTTGCACTACACAAGCAAACAATATCATGTAGAGAGAGAAACAGGCTAAAAATAACTCCCAGCCATGGGACCATTAATCTTGTTTCCTACCTCTTCAATAACAAAACCTGAGCTGAATTTGACAAGAGGAAACGAAGGCTCTCTAGATTAAATGTTCAATCATGTGTAGTCTCGGGGCTATTATTCATAGGCTATTAAACATATATATGCATTATATTTAAGAATGTGAGTTAGTTAATTTTTAATGGCTTGCTTGTAACTGTGGATATTGATACAACAAACCTTTATTCCGTAGAGGAAACAGATTCCAAGGTTCATGTGTTTTTTAACAAGAGTTCCATCTGTAGATTTCAGATGAAAGCCGTGTTTTGCTGTTGCCAGTTGTTTTGTGACTGTGCTAAAGGACTTGGAAAGAGGGTCAGAGGATAAACTGGGAGTCCCAGTCTATATTTTAATGTGTTGTTGGGTTTGGACATAAAAATATTACTGTTTTCTGCCTGTTGGTGTGATCAAATCCCTTTGAAACCTGTGCCTGTATTTGTGCTGTGAGTTTTGCTCCTGTTGGAGAAAGAGACATCATTCCAGTTCATCTTTGCAGCCCAAACTGCCATATCCTGCTTTCAAAAAAACAGAAGAGTGACAACTAGGCATTAAAGGTCGCATTGTCCTTCCATTTTTTGAGGTCAGTCTGGGGACAATGGTCCCCATCTGTTTTGTGTGTGCATATAGCGTGTCCCGAGCTCTTGTAGCATTAAACAAGGCTCCTCTTGCAGTGTTTTTTGGCTGGTTGGGATTCTTCTCCCTCCACGGACAGTGACTGAGGAAACTATTGGATAAAAAGATATCAAAAAAGCATCCTAAGGCTGAAGTGACCAGGCCAGGGGTGAAGATCTCGCTGTGTCAGAGTCTCCGCGATGTGCTGTGCACGAAGTGGTCAGTTGGGTGTTGTGTGCTCCACGCTGGGGCTTGCCCTCAGATTCCTTGGAGGGGTTTGTGACAGAACTCAGATATTTGCCCTTAGACTGCAAAAGAAATCCCAAAACTTTACTACTTGCGTTGTGCTGCTTCACCTCTTTCTAGTTACGGAGAACAAGCTTGATTCCCCTGCCAGTTAATGTCATAGAAAATATGGATTTCAGTCTAGTTATAACAGAGATACTCAGGCGTGAAACAGACATTAAATAAGGCTCCTTTTTTATAGGTGAGTTTCTTGTTCACCTCAGTGACAGCTGAATGAAAACTGGTATTGCACTATTCTTTAAATGTCTTGCTATTAACTGTGTGCAAATGTAACATTTAGGGTGCAAGAAGCACCATAGAGCTGGCTTTTCACATACCACTTTATAGAACAGTATTTCTATTTTTCTCCCAGGCTGTAAGTGATTAAAAAAGCAACCAAAGAAGATCTAAAAGTATCACTGAGATCTAAGTGAAAGAACTTGGGGAATATATGTATTCAATCTGTTGAAATAAAGGCATTTGAGCATCTACCCATGAGCTTCCTCACAATACACAGTGTGATTTGCTTTAGGCATTTTAACAGTTATAAGAAAATATTTCTCGGAAACATTCATACAGAACTGTGTTTCTATAGGCTTCCCTGTGAGAAGTAAAATTCCCTGTGTGGAGAAGTTAAGGATTACATGGTGGGCTACACACTGCAGTCTAGAAAAAACAATTTGTATTAACTATCAAAATGCTATGGTTATTTTGTGTGTCTGGATGGACAAAATATTTAATCTCATCTCAAAGAATTAACACAATACTGTCATACATTAGTTTCTCTCTAGAAAGTAACACATGAGATGGACAGTGCAGATTTGCTCAGGCTCAGAGTTGTGACTTGATAAAATTAAAATGCCATTGTAGCAAAAGACAGAAGAGGCCATTTGGAGTCTCTGTTTGATTGATTTGACTAGTTCTTTGGATTTTCTTTTTCCCTATGGTCAGACAAAAAGTGACAAAGTCATAGTTACAATGGGACATTCAAATTTGCTCAGAAAAGCTCTTCCCCCCGCCCCCCCCGCCCCACTGTTCATTTTTCACTTTCTTTGACTGAAGTGACTTTCTTTTTCTTGATATGAAAAGGAGCACTCAGTCCTCTCTGGATGGACTTTTCCCATGGATACAGATTCTGGTTCAAGTTTTATAGATAATTGTTTATTCATTCACTATTAAGCACATAAGAAAATATTTGACTAAAGAAAATGACCAAAGGTATGTAAAATGCCCCATGGAAATGTGATTTTGATCAGGAAAGAGACATATTATTCTGAAGAATGACTTTGATTTTATTGGCAGTTGATAATTATAGTCTGAAGTACTATTAATTTATTTGTACTACTGCTCAGGGACAGAAAACATCCCTGCGTTACCAACACTGTCTCCAGCAAAAATCCAAAACACAGCCCCAAACCAGCTGCCATGAAGAAGAAGTTTAAAATGCGTATATAATTTGGGAGATGAAATGCTTTCGTGAAAGCATAAAACTGAATTTTGGAGCAGACTTTAAGCTACTCCACGTAATGTAATTTCATGTGGTTGTCATTTCTGCTTTTATTGCTCAGTGAGTGGTGAGACGTTGTGTGACTAGACAAGTTTTATCTCACTGGAGGATTTCTTAAGAAGGCTGTTTTACACATTTTTCTGAAATGTCAGTTATTTTCCAGTTAAATCAAGTTTCCAATGAGCTTTTTTTTTAGGAAGCTTCCACCAGTCTCTTTCATTCCCTTGAAACTTCAAAGTTAAGTTCAAGTCTTACCTTGAATACTCACTCAATACTTCTTTATGTTTTCTGTGATGTTTGTAGAAAAGTGAATTTGGAAACACAAAGGCTGTAGTTAGAAGGACATGAGGGCTGAGGTAAAGAGCACCATCAAAGCAGGCACCTGGTGGGACCAAACCTTGCCATATGCACTCTGAGTCTCTAGCAGGCCACATTAAAAAAGGATTTAAGTAGGTGTCTTGGTGTGCCTAAACCCTAGGAAAAAAAAAAAAAAGTATAATATTTGCTTTTATGTGTTCCTTTTTTCACTTTTCTCATTTTGTGCCAAAGCACTAGTGTTTTCTTAATGCTGTTTTAGAGTGTGTGTTAGACCTTATTTTCTTGTCCTGGTAGCACACAGCTTGGCAGAAATCTGTAAGTGGTGATTGCAGCATGCTTCCCAAGTAAGCTACCTTTGCAGTCTCTGGCTAATTTGGAATTGCCTGTATTTTGCTTTTGTCTTGGTTTTTTATGGCCCTTTTGCAAAAGTTTTGGGTTTTTCCAGTGATAGAAAATCCTTTATTTTCCAATTTATTTTTTTCCAGACACACAGGAGGGTCTGGATCCATCAAAGGCTGGTTAAGGTGCTCTACTGCAGAAAGAGAATGGGGATAAAGGGTTTCATTTCTTTAGAAAATGTCCCACATGATCCACCCCCATGGGACTCAAAAAACTTGAAGGAGGAATCAAGGTATAAGGAATTATAATCAGCAAGAGTTTAATGTCTTTTGGATCCATTCTGGTTTGTTAGGTATTTTGGAATTCATCAGGCTGGAAGTCACTATAAATATGCTTGTTTTCTGCTGTGTGAAATTGTGTTTCCCCATAGCCTACTGAAATAAGCAGATGCCACTGAGGATAATCAAGCATAGCATCTTCTCCTCATATTTTAATACAAACTAGCTTATCAGCTGATAAGAGAAAAGATGCATGTTGTATAATCAAGAAAAATGAGATAGATATTAGCATATTAAATGACCTCTACCCCTAAAAATTATTCTGAGCATTCAGCATTTAAAGGTGAGAATGTCCTTCGTGAAGAGAAGCAAACATCTGTGTATACAGAAGAAAATTAGCTCAACAAGTAATTTTCTATATTTCCTTTGTAATTATCTTTGATACTGAGCAAGAATTCTCTTTCAGAATCTAACCTCTATCTACCACTCTGTCCTTGGATCAAAACACTCTTATGGCATCCCATTTGTTGCCATGGAAATGAATGTAATGACAGATTCAACACTGAGGATTCTCTGGAAGAAACAGTATGGGGGAAAGAGTTGGGAGGAGAAAAACATTGAATTTGAATAGGTTTCTTTTGGAATTAACAATCATGGAAAAAATGGATACTGGCTGAAAAAAATGACTTGGAATCTAATGTGTGCACCTCTTAGATGTTGCAACGTCCCACATATATCACAGTACTTTTGCTAAGATTTTCCCAAAGCTGAAATGAATGAAGGGTCCTGTCACTTGCCTTATAGGCTTTGCTTCCAGTAGAAAATGCTACATTCCAGCAAGATTTTTTTTTCCAGTAATATCACAGTACTGATACATTTTCAGCTTGTCACACACTATCCTGTCCTAGATCCTTTAAAAATCAGCTGTTTTGATAGCTGTTCTAAGATCTGTTCCAGTCCTTATCTGATTAACCTTTTTATGGTTCTGCATGGGGCAATATGGTCCCCTGCTGCAGTGCAGTGTCATCCTCTGGGAGGAGTCGTACACAGCACTGCCCAAGCAACAGGGAGCATCGCTTAATCTGAAACCTGCTGTGTGCAGCCCTTAGAAATGAGAGAAAAAGGTGATTTGACATCCATGATTAAATCTTGAACCTCACAGAAACTAAAATTATCTCATGGCCATCAAGCCCATGTAGGGTTTCAGTCCCACCCTCTCAAAGTAATGATTAAATCCAAAATAAGATGCCCTCCCACTTTGTAAAGGTGTCATCTGTGAGACGTATGGCCCACATGGCTTTTACACTCTGCAGTTTTATATCTACAAAAGTGTGCTTTGATCAGGTTGGTGATCTGCCTTTTAATGTACCAGGGAGCCCTAATTAATTATTGATGCTTTTATTTAATGTTTTATTGCAAAGCAGTAATGAAAAAGCTTTGCGTGTGGATAGTAAAAACATTTTGATCTATTTTTTGGCCAGAGTTTTATCAAATGGAATAAATTATCTTGAAGACATAACATTTTAATAAACTAGAGATAGAAATTATATTTGACAACACTAGCAATCATCATTCTTTGAAAAAGTCTTTGTTAAGGATATATTTTCAGCACCTTAGGTAGTATTTTTAATACTGCAACTCATGGACAGTTTTGATGTGTGTCTTTTTAAAAAACAACACAATTTCTGAGAGAGAACTCATGAACACTTCTATCTGTGTGTGTAATTTTGCAGTTCTGGTGGAATATTGGGTGAAAAATCAGACATTCATTAAGGAAAATGTCAGCAGACATACACAATCAAAGATTAGGTAAAAAGTTTTGAATTACCTTGAACTTTGTTGGAAACAAATTTTTCCATTTTTTTCTCAAAGTAAATTTCTTGAGAACATGGGAGTTGCATGTGCTCACTTTTGACATTTTTTGAATAGTTACATGTAACTTCCAGTGAGGTGAGGAAAACAGAGTTTCCTTGCATTAAGTATCCTGCACTGATCACCTTGCACATGATGAAATTAAATTCATCTCACAATTGATGTAGAACAGGATGCATTTGCAAAATATTCTGATTTCACTAATTTTCTTACCAATATTGACAAACCCAAGCTATTTTTGTGGCTCTCTTTATTCGCCAGAGGAATTCTTACTGCTACAAAAAATGCTTCTCATGTTTTCACTCAATGTGCTTAATCCATTACAATGTGTGGCCTCCTCTTAAAAAAAAAAAGAAATTAATTGTTCCAACGTTAGTGAATTGAAACAAACTATGGGCTATTTTCAAGATCAGCTTTTGTAAGGATAAAAAAAGAGTGGTGTGTCATGGAAAGATAGTTACTAAATATTCAAATATCACCTGGTTGAGAGCTTATGTTCTATTGCAAGAGCAGGAGAAGCTCTTGTAGAGAGTGGGGAAAGGGAAGTTTTCCTTCCCCTTCAAAACTACTCCCATCAATGGCTAGGAGGTAACGGAATGTTATTTGGCCTTTAAAGCCATTCTCATGCTTTGCTATGTAATTGAAGATTTACAGTTAGTGAATAAAGCCCATGAAAATATCTTTACTTGTATGAGCATTTGAATCAACACATTTGTGTGGCTTTTAAAGACAAGGGAGCAAAGGACTGAGTTCTTCATCTGACTTTAGAAAGCAAAGGCAGAGGCCCTCTAATTGCTGCAGTCCTTTGACTAATTGCCTCTTATAGCTATAGCTAAGCCTCAATTGATTCTGTAATAATTGGGTGTTACCGGGGAGGATGAATATCGGAAAGAGCATCTTTGGTAGGAAAAGATTTCCAAGTTAGGTACACTGTAATTACTCAAGGACAGACAGCTTTGAAAAACAAGCATATAAGAAGGTCAGGCTGAGCAATTATTTGGGTTTAGAATAACCCTTCTCGAATGTTATTACTTGTCATACACAGCACAAAGCTCTGATCAGTGTCAGGAAATGGCCAACAAGCTTCTGCTCCTGACTCCTGAGGTGAACCAAAGCACGTGTGACGTTAGAAAGAGGCAACTCTCTGACAGTAAATGGAGAGCTCTGAAGATTTCTGCATCAAACAATAATTTTCAAATGTGAATTAATAAGCATGTCTCACAGAGCTCAGCCTGTTGGATTTCAAGTATTTTTTTTTAAAGTCTGGCCACTAAATCTTGCAATAGCTAATCTGTAAAACAGGGTATCTGATGAAGGGGCATGAGATTTCAACTATTAAAATTTTGCTAAAGAACCTTTTGCTAAAGAATTTGAGTCTTCAGTTTTCTCAGATGATGGTGGAACTAAAGTTTAGGACAAAGACTTACAGAGGAGATGCTGGCCTACAACTGAGTATATCTCATCTTCCATGTACTGTAATATAACCAATTGTACTAAAATTTTCTATGCATATTTTCATTTTCTTAAGATTTAAGGCAAAAATTTGTGACTGAATTCTTAAAATACCTTTTACTTGCAAATTTTATTCCTATTTCTTGCAAGAAGTGATGAAGAAAACACATATGTGTATGCATTCTGATAAAAAAGATACAAATTATAAAGCACTGGTAGCTTTTGTTGGTTGGTTGGTTGGTTTTGGAGGATTTTTTTTTGGTGGCTTTTTTTTTGGTTTTCTGGAGAGAGGTTCTGATCATCTGGGGAATTAAGAGCTGTTGGTTGCAGTTGTAGCTGCTATTTTTGGTAGCTCCATCAGCTTCCCTGTGGTTTGACATTGGAAGGCAATGCCACATATCTGTTCACACAGAAGCAGAACTTGCAAAATATACCTGGGCTTTACGGAAAATATCTGAATAAAATCTTCAAATCACATCCCAGAATGCTCTGGGCTGAGATTAAAACATAGCAAAGCCTGGGCTGTGCTCTCCAGTGGCACAGATTCCCACATTTGCAAAAACACCTCTCTAGTCAGGGCTCTGGGGGGGGGTATCTCCAGAAAAGAGTAGTACCTGTTTCAAAACTTGACTGACACCTCTAATTGACTCTTGATAGAAATGAGGCTTTCTCCTAAAGTGGAACTGCACTAAAACCAAGTGTAAGACCTCAGGATAATGAAGGAGGCAAGAAAAAACAAAGAAAACTTGCCTATGTCTGATCGTATTTGGTTGATTTTCTCTGTGGTATGTGGAAAATGCAGTATCATGGGTTGACTGTTGTAACAGCCAGAAAGAAATGCCAAGGGTGTTTCAGCCATGAAGATTTACATGTGAGATTTACATTTACTACCCTGCAACTATGGATGCATAATCAGAAGAGAAATAGTTATTAGAAGATGAATAATTGTTTAGAATCCCTGTGTATGCATAAAGGAGAAGAATGCTGTGTAAGTCAGCACTCACTTATAAGTGAGGGAATGGAGTCCGAGTGTGCTCCTTGATAATTTATTCTTTTTTAGTTCAGAAATTAATAATGCAAATTTATTCTTTAAAAAATCAAGTAAATCACTCTGTAACAACAGCCCTGCACCAAAGAAATTGCTGCTACTGGCAGAGAAACTTACTGTAATTTTAAGTCCTTCTCTACTCCAAATAGAAAATTTGCCTTTTTTTAGGCACAAAGATGCCAGTGGGGCAGGGGGCAGGCTCTGAGGTCATACTGTAAAGCAGGAAAGAAAGAGGATTCTCTGTAAAACTAGGGATAGAAAAGGAGAGAGAGCAATGGGGGATTCATATGCTTACAAAGCAGAAATGGGTCACGTTGGGTGAAAAAAAATTAACCTGGGGACAACAGAAGTGTGACCTGATAAAGTGCAATATACTGAAAAGGAGGGACAAGATCCGTGTGTGGGGGAGGGAGGGTGCTCTGCGTGCTGAGCACTGAAGCTGACAGATGAAGGGCAGAGCCCAGCCAAACGAGGGGACAAACTTGCAAGTGATTAAATAGACAATTCAAAAGACATTAAGTTCCTGTGGAAGACAGATGGAGTTGACATTAGGAGAAGAAAGCTGCAAATAGAAATGGGAGGAGCAACTGAACTTTGAGTTTCTCTCTAGAGATGAATTTTATGTAGTTTTTTGTTGGTTTTGTTTTTTTGTAAACAGAATTGGCAGAGCAGATGACAGACTCATAGAGGAGTGCTGGCTTTTCTTTTCTTCACTTCCAGTAGATTTTGTCTGTGTGCAGATCTGATCTCCACCCTCCTATGAATCATAAGTGTCTGGCATGCCAGACGTTTAGGCTGATAAATTTGTGTTCACATTAATATGTGTGACAACTTGGGCTGAATATCACTAATAACTGTTTGGTGCAGGATTACCTGGGTTTATCATGAAAAAAGGTCTGGGTGGTTTTAATAGCTTATTGTATGTGGTGGCTATGGGTTCATGACGAGCATTTGAAAGAGGCCTCTGCTGCACAACTCAGATGTGAGTCCAGAGTTTGATACTCCCCTCTAATTTGGATGTATTCAGTTTTGACTTGGCTCATTATGAATGGAGAGAACCAGCTGCAAAATTCAGATGCTGTTCTAAATTTGGAATCTGAGATTTGCCAGAGGTCAGGGACTTTCAGTGATAAAAGTGAGGTTTAGAGTTATCTCTAATAGGAAGATAATATATATTTTAGAAGGAATGACTCCATATTTCCTCTCGTCTGTGCTTTACCAAATGCATCACACAGTGAAGTCTTTTACAAAAACTCTGTTTGTATGATCCTCAGTGACAGTTCTGTGTATTGCCTGGATCAGATTCGGATCTGTTACTGTCCTAGGTTAGCTGTAAATCTGCAATATTTCTATTAGGTGTGAGAATGGAGTAGTGTAAGGGAATAGTGTGTATGGCATATATGAGAATACACATCACTTACAAAGTACAGCATTTGTCATTACACTTTTCAAGTTCTTAGGGCTAGACCTGGAAAACAGTTCTGTGCCTGAGGCAGGATTTAGGCAAAACTAAGATACTATATTCCAAAACTGTAAGCCAAAATAGCTGGTTCAGCTCTTTGCTCTTTCCTGAAACTGATTGCTTGTGTTTTTTACTTGATATTTTTTGTAGGTGCCACAGCAGATGATGCCGTGTTTAATTCCCAAAAGGGGCCCAGCTGACTGGTGTACCCCAAACTGCTTTACAGCTAGGCAGAATTATGCTCATCAGGATGTGCAGAAGTTCAGTATTTGCCTTTTTAGTACTGTAGTCCAGGTCTTTCCATTTTAAACCTAAATGTCAAGAAGCCTCCACAGCACCACAGAGATGAACAAATTCATCTTGCTGCTCTGAGCTGATGTGCTGATTCACAGCACTGAAATTTTGCCTCGTACCACTGTGCTTCTGGGAAGGAGGGCTATGGGGAATGACACCCTGAAGAGGCTGGCCAGGAGGGGGAATGGAGAGGAGCTCTTTGCCGGGGGACAAGGCTGTCAAGCACCACTGAGCAGGTAAAACCCACGCAGGGAAGGGAGCAAACCTCTGCCAGCATCCTCAGCTCTGAGATGGCTAAAGAGCACAGCATGGGGCTCACCCAGGCTTGCACTGGCATTGCTGAGTGTCTGAAACCTGAGTCATTCACGTGTCACCCTGCATGAATGTTTCAGCTGCTCCCAATGGGCATGCTTTTGATTTTTGTTTCTTACATCTTGTCCGTGATCTATGGCTTACATCAAGGTTTCATGCATTTAAAGTACCTCGCCTAGTGCTTCTTTTTCTTTTGCTTTGTAATAACCCAGTGAGTTTTGAACAGAGCTCATCTGGCTGTATTTTAACTAGAATACCTTTCTCATGTAGTTCTATGGAAACACTCGCTTTTTCTCCCTCTTTGGAGATGTGTCCCTATCTCTATGTCCCCTCCTTGCATTAATTTTTGGAGCGTATATGTCACTGTCTTATTCTTACTGCGGGGTAGAGGACCTACTAAAAGCCCGAACATAAGAAATCAAGTTGATGGGTCAGTGATGTTCAGAAGTTCCCCAGCGATACAGCCTTTGTCTTCACCTAAGAATTCCTGCTTGCTGGTTCCATGCTCTGATCCACAGAGAATTGAGGTACAATTAATCCTGGGTCAAACTGGCTCCATAGAGAAAAGGAACATTGCTACCTTGAAGGATTTTCTGTCTTGTCTGTATATAAATTATACAGCTTACCTGTAATTTTACTTATTTTAGAACTAGGCCTAAGAGTGAATTGCCTTTTTTTTTTTTTTTTTTTTTTGGTGTGGGGGAAGGTGAGAAGAGTGTAATGCCAATTATTTAATTATTTCAGCTCTAAATTGCTTGATACCTTGGAGCTCAAGACAGCTGTAAATCTCAGAGCAGCTGTCATGCCCGTTCAGTGAGAAGTTCAGCATCTGAAATGCTTGTCTAGAGACATGGCTGAGGAGATCAAGCCTTGTAGGCACTGCATGTAATCTGAAAAGTGGTCCTGGATGAAGCCTTATGGAAGGGTTAATCCGTTTATGTTAAATCAGGTGAGGTGAGATGCAATTAGCAGCCCCTTCTTAGCTGAAGTATGATCCACTAACCTTAGTGCATCTCCCAACAAACAGAATCCACTGGGAATAAGAACAGCAATGGTTGTAATTTTGATAAAGACATCACGCATAAATTTCACCTGCTCATCCAGCAGGATTTTTTTGTCTCAGTTTCAGTAGGAACCAGCTCAGCTGGAGAGGCAGCAGCTAAATAGCTGCTCACTGACTTGTTTGTGATGTCAGTAAGATAAGCAGGAATCATAGAATAATGTAATTTTAATTGCATAAATCCAGGTGAGACTTCCCTAAACTTGAGAGAGGGTGGAGGTAAGGTCTCCCTGGATTTCTTTTATGAGGATGAGATGAATTATACACCACGATCGCCTGTAGTTGCAATTTGCTCTAAAAAGGAGGTGGAGAAGTAGTTCATGTGCAGATGTGTGCTGCAGAATTGCCTATATTTTAATCCTATAGGATAGAAAACAGGTTGAATAACGGGTTCATGCTCATTCCTGTGGATATCACTGCTGACTACACCCTCAATTATGCAGCTCTCAGAAGGTGTGCATTGGGGAATAATCTGTTTCCAGTGCTTCTCTGTTATTAATTGCCTACTGTGACCGTGGTTTTGCCTATTGCATTTCTATAATGTGAACTCATCTTCAGCCAGCACGGGTCACTGTGGCATCAATTAAAGCTCAAAATGAAGTAAGATGTGTTATGAGAGAAGTATGGGGTTTTTTCTCAAAATAAGCACTTAACTGGATGAATGTGCACAGTGTTACCTCTTGTGCTTCATTTAGAGTTTACTGAATCGTAATCAAGGTGACTAATAGCCCTGTAGTCTTCACAGGGAAGTAACTGTTTGCATGGCAGGTTAAAAAGAAGTCAACATTAGACAATTTCAAAGATAAAACCAAAATCAAATTATGGCTTGTGTCACCATTTCTTTCTCTGAAATTAGAATATTATTTATTTTATACATGGGACTTTAACCTACCACATCCTATCTTGCACAAACAGGGAGCCATGTACGGTTTACACAAATTTCTAATTTAAACCCATAAGTGTGTGATGAAAAGGTGAAAATCAGAGGACAGGGTGGCTTTCTGTTTTACCTCCTTCCTTATACTCACTTTGTTCATTTTCACATGTTATTTGTTGGAGCGTTATGGTCCTAAAAAGGAGGCAGACTTGCACAGCTGGAAATGTGTTATTTTTCTTTGAAGTTTGCTTCTAGTATTTGAATCCTTCTAGTTGCTACGAAGGGCTCTTGTGAGATGCATTAATGCAATTTTACAATCCCAAAGAGGATCTTGGAGCAGTGCCTTGTTTTGATGGTTGTGGTAGCTGACTGCCTGACTGGAAATCCAGGATACGGAAATTGCACTGTCACTGAGCTCATGTCCCAGCTCCAGAGCAGGATGAGCTACACTGCCTCATTTGGGACAAAACTTAAATCTCCAGTCATGACAACTGCCCATGGAGCTTGTAGAATTTTAGCCAAGGTTTCACAGCAGGGAAAGATGCAGATAAGACATTCTCTCTTACTTCATCTTAAAACTCCCTGCTTCTCTTTATCGCAGGCAGATTACTCCCACATTGCGGGAAACTTATCTACCTGAGCAGAGCTGTTGTGGACATCTTGTCTCCCCTAGCCAAAATAAATGGCATTCTAGCCCTTTTTTCTTATATTTGCTAACATTTCCTGATGTGCTGGTTATTCTCACTCCCCTTCTCTGGACTCCAGCCCGCCAGCCCAGCTCAGTCTCCCTTGAACTGCAGCATGGTGCCTTGTGCCAAATAAATGCCTCATGCCAGTAATTTCTCAAAGCTGTTCTGGCAGGCAGCAGAACATCACTGCACTTCACACATCTCTCGTGTGACACTTGTTCATACACCTCAGGATAGTTTCTGCCTTTCTCTCACTTTTGTTATCTAGCTCCTGCTCTCTTGACCTGCTCCTTCACCCCCAGTCCCTTACCTGGACTTTGCACAGCTGCTTATTTTTCTCTGTAAAGTGCTGCACTTTCCTTTATGAAATTACACCTAATTTCTTTTTTTTTTTTTTTTCCCTTCCTGATTGTTTCTCCCGTTAGTCAGACTTGCTTTGAATTCCAGACCTGTCCTCCCAGCTGAGGATGTCTGCGAATGCAAAATCTTGCTCACTACTCAATCATCAAGGTCACTAATGAAAAATATTGAATAGTTCTGCATTTGGAAATAACCCAGGGAATACTGTTCACTACAGCTTCCACTTTGGCACTGATAAAGTGATTCTCTGACAACGCTTTTCCAGCCAGTTAGATACCAGCTTCATAGG
Source organism: Pardalotus punctatus (assembly GCA_013400915.1). Taxonomy (NCBI): domain Eukaryota; kingdom Metazoa; phylum Chordata; class Aves; order Passeriformes; family Pardalotidae; genus Pardalotus; species Pardalotus punctatus. Next base: position 114,524 of record VZTX01007010.1, on the reverse strand, counting down.
CACTGATTCCCCGGCTCATTTGTGGAACCCTGGCACTAGAAAAACAACTGCCTGCTTGTTAAATTTGGTTCCCATATTTCTCGCTCTTTGGTAAACAGTGAAGAGAGCAGACATCCATCCACGATAAAACTTTGAATACAAATTTGTGCTCCTAGAAACCAAAGTCGCTCTTACTGCTAAAATGGAGAATAGTCTCAAACCCTGCCTGTGTGGTGAATCCAGCGCGATGTCTCTGCCACCACTGTCACCAAGACTGTGAATCTGTTCCCTTTCACAGAGGCTGGAATTGATCTTGGCCAACCTGTCTTTGTTGTCCTGACCTTTGGGCTGGTTTGAATTATCTATTTTTCAGCCAATGCTCAATTTTGGTGTCCCATATCAGACCCCCAAATATAAATGCCAGATTATCATTTATCGTGAGGAACCATTTTCATGTACAATGTAGGCATTCCTCAGCAGTAATCAATAGTTTCTAGATTGTCATAGAATCATAGAATCTTTTCGATTGGAAATGATCATTGAGTCCAATCTTTAGTTTTTTTGTTTGTTTTTTAAAATATGGATCTGGGCGGCAATTAGAGTTAAATCAAATGTGCGTGTTGTACAAGTTGTCCAAGAAGTGTTCTTAATAATTGGTGATCTTGGAAAGAGTGAGAATTTAGAGAAGTTTTAGGTGAGATGTTATTTCAAACAGCTAAGAAATGCAATTAATAGAGTGCAATACACAGATTTTCAGAAAAATGGAATCTTATCAAGACTAGAGTGACAAGTATAATTAGAAAATTCAATCAGGTAAGAAAATATAATAATTAAGATAAACTTACCATCATAAAATATCAATGAGTTAAACAGCTTTAGTAGATTTCCTTGTCTCTTTCTCTTCTACCTTTTCTAGGAGACCTTGAAGTTTCAATGCAGCCTGTAAGCTCATAGTAGTTATTCTTAGATCTGCTATAAGCAAATATTTTGTTCATGGGATACCTAAGAAAGCAAAATGGTAATCATGGGTGCAAACTTTCCCACTGACTTCCAAAGAATCAGATTTGTCCTTAATCACATGGACAAAACTGAATCTGTGTTAGCAGCCATTAGCAATGGGGGAAAGTTGGCTGGATTACTCTTTTCCAAAGAACAATACTGCAGATGGAACAAATTTATGGTGCCATTTCAAAGCCAATAGCAGTATGATGACTGGATCCTTATATCCATTGGGGAATTTCTGGTTCTGCAGATTTACAGAAACCTGCAGTGAAAAACCTAAAATAAAATGCTGCCTAATCTGAACACTCAGATAAAAATTGGATTCCTTACATTTAAAAACTAGTGGAAAGTAAGCTGCTTAATTTTGTAAAACCAAGAACTCTGCTACAATTTTATTTCCTCTGAATGGTTTAGATGACAAATGACAGAATATGTAGTGCATAGAAGTTCCTTGTAATGACAAATAAAAAACCAAAATTGTTTCGTAATCATTTTCCTTATGGAGCTCACAACATTTGTAAAGAAACTTCATTTACTGCTATTTATGCTGCTAATGTTTGAATGCATATTAACATGCTACCATGATGATAAAAACCACAAAAAAAGAGATTACTGAGGACATGTTAAGAAGTTGTTTTCCATTCCTGATTTTTGCTACAAAGACTGATTTCTAAGCTCTAGTTTCCTTTGCTCTGCACCATTTATGTCAGTAAAAGTCCCGTGGAGCTTGTTGCGGTGATCTGTTGTAACCCTCATTCAAACAGTGATCAGTTGTTTTTTTTCAATCTTTTCTGATAAAGACGGACCCATGGGACTCCTCAGCATGAAGCCCCTAGGTGGTGGTGTATATTAAAATGAAGAATGACATTATTGTGTAATGAGAGGAGAACTCTTCATGGGGAAAGGAAAGACCTTGGGTTTCAGGTCATAATGCTCTTCAACTCGTGAAAGCCAGAAAGAAACTTTAATTAAAGCTCTTTCCAGTCATGGAAGGCACCCTGTGAAAATTTCTGTGAAAATATTGATATTGACAAGGATTAACACAACAGAGAGATTGAGAGGCTGCTTTGGAGTAGGTCTTTAAACATATCTTCAAACTCCTCTAAGCCACTTACAAATCTTGCTAGACAAATTCAAATTATTCAGTGGAACTGAAAGTGGTGATTTCCAAAGCACAAACCCCAACATGTCAAGGAACTGAAGCATTTTGGAACACTTGGTCTTAAGATAGATTTAATTGACTACAAATACTGACACCACAAAAAAAATAGGTAGTTCTTGGTGTTCCCAGCACACTTACATGGAAGAAACTACTTGATTTATTGTAAATGAGACTCCTAAAATATTCCCAATAGAATGGAGAGGACAGCACAGATGCCCTGAATAATAGCATCAGACATTGACACAGCATATCCTGTTCTTTCTGCCAGCTCTGTTGAATAGTAAAAACTTTCTAGGAATGGAAGGGAAATTCTCTGCTTATATTACCTCCTGTGGCATATTGCTGCGTAGTGAATCTTTTGATTTTTAAATTATGCCTGTAGCACATGTGGTATCCCACCATCAATTGTTACCTACTGAAGCATGCATTGTCTTCAGATTTTATTTCACAGATTTTATTAAAAGAGTCAATAAAAGTTTATTGCAGTTTTACTCTGCTACATTTAGCCTTGCAAAAAAAATAAGGCACATGAGAAACCCCAAACAAACTCAAAATTCTATGAAATTAAAAAAAAACCTAAATCCTCTTGGATTATTTCTTAGTATAATTTTTATATCTAAAATCTCTCTGAAAGGAAGGTATTATTAAATGAATGGGTACTTGAGCAGCCAGTTGGTGTATCCCTGTCAGCAAAGGGAAGGCGTGACTGACACCCACAGCAGCTATTTAATTAAAATTTCTCTCATATGTAAACCTCCTCAGACCTCCTTCAGTTCTAAAAAAAAAAAAAAAAATTTAAAAAAAAAAATCTATCAGTGATGAAAACCTGGACTATATTTGTTCAGTTTAAGAGTTGTTTTCAGATGTGCAGTGTGAGTTGGTTTGGAAGGCGATTGCAGCGTCAGTGGCAGCACACTCTGTGCTGGTTGGATCCAGCACACTCTGAAGCCAGAAAAGCAAATCGACCTTGCTGAAATGAACCTGTTTTACTCTTTATGCTTCAAAGGGATTCAGTCTTTCTGAATGGTTCTGCCAGAACTCTTTATATTAACAAAGCTTTTCTGTAAAAAGTAGCTTTCACAGAAAGGGCAAATACCCATAAAATCAGGATATGCACAAATTGAAGTAATTGTTAAACCTTCAGAGTTAGGCTTTAATTGTGCTCTCCAAAAGGTATTTTTCTACTTGAAAATATTTTTAGTATTATGACCTCTCCCCAGTTAATTCACAGTTAATTAACAGTTTGTCTTGGCTAACCTCTGCTGGCTACTCAGCCCCATGCTGCCGCTTCCTCACTTCCCCACGGTGGGATGGGAAAGAGAACTGGAAAGGCACAACTGAGAAAGTTTGTGAGCTCAGATAAAGACCACGTCCCCAGGGCAGGCAGGTATGACCTTAGCCAGGAAATCTGGGGTTTGTTACGTGTTAGTGGCGACTTGGGAAGAACAACACCATCCTGCAGAAAGTTCCCCCAGCTCTGTGTGCTGAGCCTGACACATGTGGGGTGGGATGGGATGGGATGGCATGGCATGGCATGGCATGGCATGGCATGGCATGGCATGGCATGGCATGGCATGGGATATCCCTGAGGTCAGTGGGGTCAGTTCTTCTGCCTTGTGCCCACCTGGCCTCTTTGCTGGGGTGGGTGAGAGGCAAAAAGGTCCTTGGCTCCATGCAAAGCTTGGCTCATCAACAAGGAAATATCCCTTGTTATCAGCTTCATTTCCAGCATAAATCCCAAACCCATTCCCGTCCCAGCTCCCATGGAGAACATTAACTCTGCCCCAGCCAGGGCCAGGACCTAGGCACAGATTTCAGGAGGATACCAGAGTGACAAAGATGGTCTTGGTAATCAAGCTTTCTACCTCCATAAGTAATTGAAGCTCACAGTATTCAAGGTCCCATCAGACACACGTTTGAGTCTTTGTGGGTCTTCTGATGGCAGTTTGCTTTTCTAAACTTTGTTTTTTCATTGAGAACATAAAAAGTCTCAGCTGTGAGCAATGTTTGGAGAGGAAGAGTGGGAGTTAAAGTATCTGGCTTATTTTCTTTGCAGCTGTAATAACTCAGAATAATAACAGCTGTGCCTCTCTACAACTAAAAAGGAATAGGTGCACTTGTGGCTCTTGAAAAGCACTTGGAGACTCATGGGTAGTAAGCAAAAAAAAAAAAAATTAACGTGGTTATTTGTTGAGATAAGGATCAGTGTAATCAAAGTACACCCCCAGAAAGGTCTCTGCAGAACTACTTGGTGCTGATCAAGTACAATGCTCATATTGTTATGATAAATTAGGTTTTATAATGGTACAAGTAAACCCTAATTTTACTTGCAGTGACTACAGATGCCCTAAAATGGGACGTTTTGAATTATACACAGCTCATATTTACATCTCTTTCTGCAGTATATTTGCTAAAATAGTTCTTGGAAACTCTGGCGATGAAAAAGACCTGGAGGAGTATTATTTATGAAATCTTCTTTCTTCTTCAGCTTTTCAGAAATATAGGGGAAATGTTGAAGACCTACTGGATAATACTGTTTCTGTCACGGGTGAGCAAATATTGGCTGGCTCTTCCAAGGATCTGCAGTCTTTATTCTCATTAATCTTCACTTCAAGATGAATGAGCTGCATTTGCAGACAAATTCAGGGGGTCATGTTGCTTTCTAGTCTGCATAAGAATTTTAACAGAGAGCAAATTTTTTTCCTTCATAATTCACAACTTGTAGAAATGTTTACAGTGAAAATTCAGAGCAATTTCTACTTCCTTTTGCAAGTTAGATTGTGTAGGGCATAATATTGTGGTGCTGTAGAAAATCTTCAATGCAAGGTGTTATAGAAGAGGCAGATGATTTAATTTAAAGACTAATATAATCTCACACCCATTTTCTCACATCCATATATTTTTAAGCACAAAGACACGTGTGTGAGTAGCTCAAGTACCAGGCTGTGTATCCAAGAGGTCTGTACAGGGTTCTGCTCTGAAAAAGAGGACAAAGGATACTGCCCAGCAAGGTAAAATTAGATTGCATGAAGTGAGAATAAAGTCTCAAAGTTGAACCTTTGCAAAATTGACAAGTTTTCTGGAATAAACATTTTCTCTCTTGATATTTTACACTGTATAATAGCAGTACAGTTACATAATTGGAAATAATGTAATTAGCTGCCAAAGATGATTAAAAATATGCTTTTATAAATCAATTAAAAAAAACTCCTCATTCCCTTGCTACTCTGCTAAACAGATAATAAAAAAATTATTCCTTTATTGAACTGAATTCTACAGTTTCATTGGTATAAAAATCTAATTTTGAGTTAAGTATGCAGAGAAGTAACACTCCTGGAGATAAGGTGAGGAGCTCTTCCACAGCGGTGCATCTCAAAATTCCACACAGGGACATGCTGAGCTACCTCCTCCTTGTGCTGGGCTGAGTTTGTTCTCTGCTGGAGGAGCAGGAGAACTTCCCAGGCTCTGGGGCTCCACTGCACCATCCTGTTTTTGCTCTGTTGGCTTGCACTGCACTTGTGCCTTAAATCTGTTGTTTTGTCCTTTGGATGGAGTTTGAGGAGGGGAAAACTACCTGTTGCATTGTGTTGGGGTTAAGAAAGGTTTTCCACTGCTTCTCTGACCCAGAGAATTCTGATTCCAGGCCCTGGGTGTTTTTGGCCACAGTTACCTGCAGTCAGTGCTGCTCTTTGCTTTTCCCACGCATCCGGTTGCAATCCCAGCTCCAGCACAGCAGGACTGCCCCCATTCCATGTGCCAGCACTGAGTTACCTCTATACTGAGTCTTGTGTGGGCAAAGAAAAGGCGTTTTGTGTCCTTGCCTCGTTTATTGTCATTTACACCTTATGGTAATTTATTCCCATCTCACGATTGTCCTTCCGTTTAAATGGTTTTAACTACTGTTATAATTTAAATGTATATAAAAAAAAAATGAACACCATTCACCTGACCTTATTTTTGAGGCACTAGGGCAGAATAATTCCCATCCCAATGCAGACAGGCAGGTGAAAAGAGAAGTTCATCAGTAAGGCTTTGGACTGCTATTGTGATCAAAAGGCATTTAATGTGTCTCTTAATTTATCTTACTATCTTCTCTGCTGGCCTTCAAAATAGCCAGTACAGAAATGTTTTTGTCTGGATTTGGTTTCTCCTGCATGAAGTGACAGTATCTTAATCTTTCTGATCAATTATCTTCAGGACAAAGGAGGGAAAGTATGAGAGTTTTTATGTCTGTAGTTGTTTAAAGAAAGCAGCCAGCTCTTGGATAATTAAAGGGCTATTTAATTAACTGCATCTGAGAAATCACTTGGATACTTACTCCTGGTTTTGAAATTCTTTTTGAAATAAGTAGGAAATGAAATGAAAAAAAAAAAAAAAAAAAGACAGGTTGAATTGAAAGCCACAGAAAAAGATTTCTGCTCTAGAGAGGAAAGTATTTATTTTTGTTTCCTATGAGCTTCTATCTGATTATTCTCTCATTCTTAACCCCAGGGAAGTGCCTGTTCTCAGCGCTACATACTGGCCAGCAACTATTGGTAAACAAATATCAGGGATAGCAGCATGAGAAAGAGAAGCATGAACTGAATTCTAACACTGTTAATGGGCATTTTGGCATTCAGCATTAGGGTTGTAACTGGAGATTTGGAGTTGGTTGTGTTTTATTTCCTTAACCTCAATCCTCTTTGTTGCCAAAAGCAAGTTTCTCTTTTTCAGTTCACTTTAGATTTCAGCAGCATTGTTTCTTAATTCAGTTTACCTGAATTTGGGACTAAAATAAATAAATACAAGTGAATGGGACTGAGCAAAACCTGTGTGTTGGGGTCCTTATTGTACCTTTCAGCATTCCAAAGGAATTTTTATGCTCACAACGTTGTTTATAGGATTTATCATAAGAACAGTTGGAAATGTATCAGTTCAAATGAAGAATCGTGATAGTTTTTGTGCTTTCTTTCTCGTGCCAGGATCCAGTTGGGATCATTTTAAGGTTTGCTGTTGCAATTTTTCACCTTTTGTATTCTTCATTGATCTGCAGCTCTATGCAATTTCCAAATGGATTTACTGTACATGGTTCTTTGTACAAATGTGGGCTACTTTGTTTCCTGTCACCTCCAAAATCTATTTTTCTGGCTCCAGGTCTTTAACCACCAATAAGTTGTTTATAGTCATGAGCTCTTCGGTGTCAGACCATGTCCCCTCTCCTCTACCCGGTCATTTATTTCTTCCATGTTAAAGAGAGAAATGTGTTCCTCAAGACTTGATTCCTCTTGCTGACTTCTGCTTAAAACCCTTGTCTTGATGGTTTGTCCAAGTAATTAATTATCTTTCAGGAAGATCATTTGTGAAGTGCCCAACTTGAGTCAGTGAGGAAAACCAGCCTAAAAAGTTTGAATTTCAAGTGCGAATCTCCTGAAAAGTTGCATCAATTCCTTCCACTGTCCCAAGTTTTCTTTTTTGATTTGGACCTTTTGGGTTCTCAGTGGCACAGAGCCCATCTGTGGGGCATGAGCAAAAGCGATAGGAAAACTCAGGGCATTGCAGGAAAACTGTGAGACACTGATATGATAATGTGCTTTTTCTTTACACCTACAATCGAGGCAGGCCGTGAACGTGCAAATATAGGATTTCTGGAAATAGCTCTAAATGCATCTTCTGCTTGTATTATCTTACTCTGAAATACTTTAAAGTAGCAGCATCTATTTTGAGTAACCCATCCTCTCCAAAAGGAGCATGGGAGTAAGGCACAGATGGCTGACTGCAAGCAGCACGGAGCAGGATCAGAGCAGAATGTCTCCTGTTTTCCAGCTCTGGTTTTCCGTTTCAGGGCAGAACTCCAAATGCTCCTGAGACACATCCCAGGGGCTCTCCAACAGGTGATGTTTTGAAACCTCTGGCAGATCTCCTACTCTTCATCCAGCACTGAGCAGGTTACCACAACAGCACAAGGATCAAATGAAGGTGTCCAGGTCAAAATCAGAGCGGAAGCCTCCTTTTCACCAGCTCCCTAGCTAGGTGTGCTCAGAAATGTCCCAGGATGAATTCTGGTGGGATCTGATCCTTCCCCTGATTCCCTTCCCTCTGACAGGAAAAAAGCAGGAATAGAGCTCATTTCATAAAATGGGACACTATATAATTAATGATTGTAAAATATTTTGATAACTCTCGATAGAAAAGTCAGAGTTGAAAATGCACTAGCTAATAAATCATTTTCTCAAAAACGGAATATCTGCTATAGGTTATCATGGACATCTGTAATAGCTGTAGCCTAGAAACTGTGGGTAGATTAAGGGCAGACTTCTGTCATTTAATTTTTTTTCTGTGATCTTTTCACTCATCCCTCGGGTAGAGCAACAAAAATTCTTCTTCCCCAGAAGTCATATAGAAAATAAGATGGAGATTAATGATGGGACAGTCATAGCCTGTGATTTCTAAGGCAGCCTTTCTGTGGACTGTTTTGGGAAGAGGATATTGAACACACAAATTTGCAAAAAGAAGCTTTACTCTACTTAAATGATTTTCCAATCATTCATATGCAGTCTTTGTACTTTGTATACAGGAAATTTTCTTGGGACATTGAAGTTTTGTGTCATTTACAACCATTCTGAAAAGCTATTCTAGAAACTGAAGTTAACTCAGCTCTGGATAGCAATGACAAAGCACCTGGAATACATATTTTGGTCATCACAAATAGATTAGAGAAGCTGAGTAATGAACAATATATTATGTCTTGTGAGGATCTGGAGGCGCAACTCTCTCTCCTTTGTGACAAAAGCTTCCCAGATGATGACAATCAGGGCTTGGCCCAAGGATATGGAGAAAGTTCAAAGCTTGCATCTCGAGAAGAGCTTTCTGAGAAGGCCTTGACAACAAAATGACTCTCATTAGAAGAGGAAACTTGAGTTCAGTGAGACTGATGTAGCAGTGCTGTTTGGTTTATGAGAGGGCAGAGCTCTTTTTCTTTCATCGCACTTAAGAAGTCAGGATATGACAATGTCCTTTAATGGACAAGGAGCTAAGGCCAATCAGGACTTATTTGTGAAATATTTTTCGATCATAGCTTCTTCATACTACTCTGTACAGATATCTGCTAGGCATTTAATGTAAGTTTAAAAGTATTTTTCCCATAAAATGTATATTCACATTTTTATTTCTTTTATATTTATAATCTAGAGATGTAGAGACAGCAGGTCATGGGTTTCACTCTTCTTTGTCTTCCTTTCCACACAAAATTTGAGAGGATGAAACCCAGCAAAGCTGAAGCCCTTTGTAGTAAAACATCTCCTGAGTTACCTGTTTAGACTTACGATAGAGGCTTTGTCTTGGGATTGGTTACAACTTGTCATTGTAACAATGTCTTAAAATAATTTAAAAAGTGGACATTACAGTTTTGCTTTTACTTCTACCAAAACATGTTTAGCTGCAAAAGTGGTTATTTGAAATGGAATTGGGGAAGCGGAGACTGATACCTCAGTACCTCTAAAGTAGCTTTGTTCCAGAAACTGAGTTCAGTATTTTCCAAATGAATGTTGTCAAATTGGTCACCAGAAACAAGGGTATCTACAATGACCACTGATTTTGTCACTCATCTAATCTTGTGCACTTTATTAAAATTTAGCATTTCTTTATGTTGCCACAAAATACTTACTGTAGTTATTTTTCAGTCTACTGAAATCTCTCAGTTTGCTGTAGCTTTGATGGTTTTATTTGTCTGAAATGTGCAAATATGCTTTCAATTTGATAACAAATTAAATCTAACCTGCAATAGGCAGGGAACTGGGGTTAGATTTGATGGCAAGAGTATTTGAGAGGAACCTTGAAAATGCTGATGTATGAGAATACCCCTTGAATACACTCGAGAATGTAAAACATTGTCCCAGACTTTTATCGAACGTAGAACTGTTTGGAAAAAGACAGAAATTTTGTCCGTGGGAAACCTCTTGGAAGAGATGGTGAATTTTGGTGCAAGGATTTCTGCTGTCCGCCCTTCCTGGGCAGCACACTCGCTCCATGTGGTGAGGGCAGAGGGACAGTAACAGCCTGGGCGCGGTTCAGGTGCGAGGCTCTCCCTTGATGGGGCTCTGCGGGAAATTCCACATCAGTGCTCACCAGCAGGCTCAGGAATGACACCGGGGAAATGACTCAGCTCCAGGAGTCTGTATCTGTCACCCAGGAAGATGGAAGGGTCGAACTCTTCTGTCTGAAGAGATAACAATCTGTGAGTGGCCGGTGGCCACTGCCACCATGTGCCAGGACCGCAGCCAGCCTGGGAGAGGCTGCGAGGGCCTGCAGCCGCCAGCTGGGCATCTTGGAAAGCCAAACCCACATCCAAGGGGTTAAATTCGGCTTTCTGCTAAATGGTTTCTTGTTGGATGAATGTTCCTTGTTTTTCTAAGGCTGTCTGGTCATTAGTCATCATTATCTTTAGTCCCAGGAGAGGAGAATTGCAGACTCGGAAAGAGTCAGGACACCGGAGCTAACTGAGGCTGGCTGCAGTAGAGCCCTGGTGATGAGATGGAAAATTATGTCAATTAGCCTCAGGAAAATGAAGGGCGAGGTTCAAGGTCTGTTAGAGATTGTCTCAAGGGCAGCTGAAAGGGGGAGAAGTGGCATTAGCCTCGAGATGGTGGTTTGGGTTTCCTGGCACGCAGCTTCTCCCACGCAGGCGCAGAACTTGGTGCGGTGGGTTTGAAGTTGTTCTCCTCATCATCTCCAAAACCTGCAGCTCTCCAGGCTCCCTGAACTGTTCAGCCCATCTGTGTGATGGCTGGTTGGTGTGACCCCCCCCTCCGAGTCAGACCTCCCTGCCAAAGAGAGCAGTTGTGGCACATTGGTGCTTCTGCGCACCCAGGGAGCTGCCCCGTGAGCCCAGGCCATGCAGAGAAAATTCTGTGTTACATCGGGATGGGCAAACAAAATTACCTAGCAGAATTAAGAAACAGAGATTTTTTGTTTTTACATATCCTCTTTTTACTATGCTTGAATAGCTTTATATTCTCCTGTGTAAGGCTTCCTTGTTTCTGAAAACAAGATTGTTCTGTAAATATCCATTTTACATGCACAGAGACAGTAGAGATACCTCCAATTTTCTGGCAGGACTACTTCAAAGAAACCCCAGAAAACCAAAACATCTTTTAAAACATTGGGTTATCTCATGTCTGTAAGCAGACAATAATAAAGAAAAGAGTCTGTAATTTACTGTTCAGTATGCACATTTCCAGATTTTACATCCCTGGAGGAATACAATTTAAAAAAAACCCCAGTATATTTCTCCATATTTTATTTTCATTGTTTCTATAAATGATGTTTTATTATTTAGATGTCTCTCAAATAATAAGGCTACTACTCAAATTCACATTTTTTGGAACTGTATTTAGTATGGCTTTTTGATTAAAATATATTCTAATGTGGCTTACAATTTTAATATTCAATAGTAACTATTAAAGCCACTCTCAATTTTTAAAGAATAATTTTTAGTTTTAGCATTTGAATAGCTCTCCCCAAATTTAATCTTTAAGCACAAACACAGAGAATTTGCATGTGTCCTGACTTCAGGGGGTAATTTGTGCAATATTGCAACAGGTTATTTTTAAAAGTGACACTTTGTGCTGCCTACCCTTGCATTCTCTAGGGGCAGGAAGATGTCAGTTCCCATTAGCAGGATCCTGACCTCGGATGTTCCCAAATGCATTTAGCAGGGCAGCTGATTGCTTGTGCCTTAAACACAGTAACCCTATAACATGAAGAAAAGGGAGCAGCAATTTCAGCAAATCCTTCAGTGTTCTCTGAAATTATTCTCTGCTGCACCCAAGATACTTCATAGCTGAAGGGATTCTCTTGTTGAATAAGAAGTTGGGTTGGTCTCTGCCCCAAATTTTAGCTACAATGACTAAAAATGGGTGATTTCTCGAGACCTGTTCTCAATTAGGTGGCACAGCAAAAGCCCCAGGAGTTTTAGTGGTATGTTGTGAATATGTCCCTTGTAATGCTTTTTTTTTTGTTGTTGTTGTTTACTGGATCACATTTTCCCTCAAGAATTGATGTAATGAGGTGCTGAGGTCCAGAACTGAAAAAAAAACAGTAGGAAAGATTTTGCAAAGAGCTTTGAATCAGACATACACTTAGCAAATAATAGATGTATAGAAGTGACAAGTGTAATCTAAACAAATTTAGATCCATTATGGCAAAACTGAAGAAAATGCATTGAAAAAATACCATTGTTTAAGATCTTAAAGAGAAAGCAACAGATTTCTGAAATATGAGGAGCTTTGCAAAGAGAATTAAAAAGAAAGGTCTTGCAAAGATAATTTCCTTTTCCCCACTGGATGGAACAGAGGGTTTGTGCCAAGGTTAAGGCAATTAATGGGAATTATTTTCAGGATCTTAATGAGGTGTCTCACAAAAGTCAAACTGGCAAGTGCTGAGCCTGGTACTGAATGCTCCACAGGAATTGGGTTTATTAAAGGAAGAGGTACCAGCAGATGGTGCTCAAGAATACACGGAATTGTTTCTGTTTCTGCAGGACTAACCCAGCCCTGCACAAATACCTGTGAGCAGCTTTCCTCCTCACGTGCAGAGTGCCATGGAAGAAAAGGCCAGATCTCAAGAGAAATCCCATACATCCTGTGCATCCTGCACATCCTAAATAATGCCTGGAATCCTCTGGGTCGTGATCTCCCCAAAGGAAGGGTCAGTGCAATTCTTTCTTCTGTTGTCAGCTCTGAGATGAATCAGTAGCAAGTCATGATTGGTGTTGTCAAGCAATGCTGACAAATTTGACGGTGAGGGCACTGCTGATTGCCCTAAAACCATATTTTTTATCAGAAAAATTGTGTTGCTTGGCTTACTCGTAGCATTCCTTTCCCAGAGAACTGTCAGTGTCAGTGAGGGGTCTCTAAATTTTTTAGAAGATTTTGACTGTGCTGAAATGTAACTGCTTTCTCACTTCATTTTGGCTTTGGATTTTATATTCGTGATCTCTTTGTAAACCTCTTCTTAATGTTGCACACATCTTTAAAACCACATAGTAAAATGTAGTTAAATATCATGGATTTTTTTAAGGCACTGTTCTGCTATAGCTGACCTCAGAGTGGTTTCTGAGTTTCACCAGAAATGGAGGGCATCCCAGCTGTTTTTTGAGGCCACAGCTGGACAGAAAGCATTGCAGGATCATGTAGGGACTGCAGAGCCACAGTTTGGGTAATGGGGAATAAATCCAGCTGGCAACCTCGCTGGAGAAATGTGTCTGACTTAGAGATTCTCTTATTTCCCACCATAATTACTGGGATGGTACAGGGTTTGGTTTCTGTTATAATGAATAAGTTGCCTGAAGGCCGAGGTGTTATCAGAGAACCCTGCAAAATAATTTAGGAAGCTAGTAGAGAGCCTAAGTTGTTTTGTTTTTGTTTTTGTTTTTTTTTTAAATTTTATTTTTTTTCTAATATTTTTTTATTTTAAAAACCACTATATTGTGTGAGTCACAGGACCTTTCTGGGTTTTCAGAAGCTTTAATGGCCCGCTGCTTGAAAATATGTGTTTCCAGGCATTCTCTGTCCAACCATCTAATGTGAAAATTACTGCCTGTGATACTTGCAAAGCTGGTTTTAGAAGAAAATTTATCACAGCTCTAGCTGCTGCACCAAATACGGGATGAGGTCTGAAATACATCCCTAGGCTGGCCATCAAGATGTCTTTTCTCTGTTTTACCAGGAAGAATTTTCTTTGCATCTCTCTGAAAATTCGAAAATGAGTAATAGAAAGATTGTATGGTGTTTGGATACCTTCTGAATGATAATGGAAATAAATAGAGTTGGAAATGGGAACGATCCCTAGAAATAACTATTGAGTGCAAGACTGGGAAAGAAAAGTCCTTTGCAATCTCAGATAGTCCTGTAAAAGCGCTTAAAATATTGGGCAGAGCACAGGTCCATGAAACCAGAACCTTGTTTAGGCCATGAAACATTTCTTTATAAAATCGCATTACACCAACTATTAAAACAGGGTAGCAGTTTTCTAGAAAACCTTTCATCTCTTTTGTTTGTTCTCTGAAGGCAACAATGAAGGATTGCTTCTATCTTGATCATCTCTAATTCTTACTTAATGAAATTAATTCAATAGCAGTTCTGGCTGAATACCACTGAAAAACACATATGAACAATGTATAGCTTTGTAGTATAGTTTGGCTGTGGTATTATACCTTTTAAAATTTTTTATTAACTTCCAGAATAATGTGTATTTTTTTTGTTCTTCACCACACATTTTCAAAATGCTCAATAAAACAGGTTTTTGTGAGAAATGATAAGTAGAAGATGCATTTCTTTGCATCATTTTAATTTCACAATCCTGTTAAATTTTGAATAGACTGCACTTCTCATTGGTGAAAGATAATTCATATGACATGTTTACAGTGGTTTCACTGCTAGGCTACTAGGAAAGAAATTAACTCCATCCCAGCTGAAACCAGGCCAGTGTTGCATAATTAATATTAAACTGTGAGGTATAAATGCATTTAATTTTTAAAGGTACATATGCAGTAATGACTCTGCTCCTGAAGATTAAGGACAGGGGTGGACAGAGGGAATTCAGCGGGATGTAAAGTCTGATCCTAATGACCACCCATTAGTTGTGTGTCATAATTTTAATTTGCATGGATGGTAATTAATACCAGGTCACCCAATCACACCCTGAGCAGGACAAGGCCTGGCAGGAGCCAAGCACAGGAGCACAAGGCTGGAAGCTGTTGGCCTCTCGCCTCCATACAGATGTTGTCCAGCGGCTGTGTTCCCTTTTCCCACTGAAGTGACACGTTTGCCTGTCTGAATCTTCTCACTGTTGGGTTTGACAATCATTATCCTTGTGGGAATCAAAGATCATGAAGAGCCGGTGACACACTGCAGGTGTTGGGATTTTTTGTGTTTGAGATCAGTTTGAAATCCTTTAGTCACAGCCCCATGAGCTGTTCTATGAACTAGTGCATCTCAGTCTTCATCTTAGTTTATGTTTCTCTGTCATTTCATAGTTCTCTATTCTTTTAATTTCCTAGCGAGGTGTCTGCCATTTACTAGATGGCAATTCAGTGTCATGCCCTCATCTTCACCCAGAGAACTTGCTCTTTCAAAAAGCAGAACAGGAGAATTATTAAAGTATCCATAAAACAGAAATATTGCTATTTTGTCCATATTTTAACCACAGCATCAGTGTATTCTATCAAGTTCAGAACTCTCTGGAAATTCATGTTGTACCACTGACAGATGCTGTCCTGACTGTGCCTCTTAAATTTTAGAGCTTTGCTTCAGATGGACATTTAATTAACACTCCAGTAGCCTTTTCAAAAAATATTTTCTTTTTTTTCCTCTGTCATTTAAAGTAGCAAATACAGCAGGACTTTATTAGACTTAGGTTTTGTTATTTTTTCCTCTTGTACAAGCTCAATTATATCCCCATCTGTAATGCTCTTTTAAGCTGGATCAGCATATAAAATATTCAAGCTAATCCTCTAGTCCCACAAAAACTGGAAGCAAAGAAAAAAAAATTGTAATGAAAATTAAAAATAAGAAGAATAAACTGAAAAACAATTCTCTTTATTTCAAAGAAAACCTGAAATTTTGGATGAAAGTTTTATCTGACTTCTTTTGATTACAACATCATGATCTGCTATGATAAGGAGCTTTAAAAAACAAACTTGAGCCAGACCTTGCACTCTAGAAAAAACAGATCAGAACAAGGGTGACCAGTAGATGAGCTTGAGAAAGCAGGTAAACCTCAGAGAGTCATTCCAGGGGGAGAAAGAGAAATCAGCTGCCCTTGCTCTGAAAGCAACAGCAGCACCCAAGAGCTGGAGCCAAAGGCTGGGATTGCTTGCTACCATCCCAAAAGCATCTCTCCCCTACTTACCATGGGGTACCAGTATGGATAAAGACAAATTGGGGGTGTGAAGCTTCTTCCCTAAACCGAAACCAGGTGCATCTCAAAGTCATTGGAATAAAATATGCTGAGCTTGAGCCCATGAGGTGGGAGTTGGTAGGAGCCTTTCAGCTCCTGTTGTTAGATTTTTGCACTGGGAGCTTGCAGCTACTCAGCTGCTACTGAAGGCAGCAAAGGCAAACTCACGAGAGCAACAAGGGGCCAATTCTTCTTTTTCTTCTTTCCCAAAGTAGGGAAATTGTCTAATTCTAGCTGTCAAACCCAAAGTTTGCTGGAATCAACAGCAGTCAGTCTGAGTGGGAGCCAGCGAGCAGCACAACAGTGACAAACAGCATCTGCGCTGGGTACCTTGCTCCAGGTCCTCCTGGAATGAGAGACACTAAAAATAGAAACACGACTGTGATAAGAGTTAGCCCAGGGAGCACACCCCAGCTTTATCACGGTGAAATTGCTTTCTTACCAGTGGGGGAATTTGATTCCTTGTCTGTGCCAGAGGGATAAAAACAAACAAACTCCTTTATAATTCTTGGACTCTCTTGTAGTTTTGTACTTGAGCCAAGGAACAGTTAGAAACAGAGCAGGTTTTGTATTTCTTCTAAAAAAACCTGATGTAACAGAAAAATTGCAATATCCAGTCAAACATTTGTGTAGAAAGGGTTAAATGGCACGATAGCTATCTTTTTTTTGGTCTCTTTTCCCAGTATCAGCTGACAGCAGCAGGTACTTGAAAGACATCGTAAAGCCTCAACACCTTGAACTAAACCCGAGTTTTGCAGGGGAAGTCGAGAATTATTTGAGTTCATTAAGTTGGCTCCTCTAACTTTGGATCTACTAAACAGAGCTGGCAGAAGCAAACAAAAAGAAACCCTTTGATACTGTAAAATATGCAGCAGAGATTTGTCAAATATATCTTTGACAATAGAGCCACTTTACAAACACTGCTGTTGGTTCTTATGCAGATGAGGCAATTTAAAAAAAAATGTGTTTCAGCAATTTATGGTTCTCAGAGTTAATAAAGTTATTTTATTAATGGAAAAAGTTCTCCCTGCTGGACTTCAAAACCTATTGATTTTATTTGAGTAGCTTAGTGGCAGACTGCTAAAGGTATGAGTTCAGGAGAGCTGATGCAGCAAAAAGAAAGATAGTATCTCTTACAAAAATTTAATTATCTTGACACTAAAACTGCATCTTATTTTAAAAATTAATCTCCATTAAAAAAATAGGCAATGTCTAAAAGCAAAATGCCTGTCATGTGTTATTGGCAAATCTGAAATGAGACTGCAGGCAAGAATGATTGATTATACCTAAGGCAAAGAGCCATTATATGATAATAAATGTGGTTAGACAGAAAAATATTTGACTGAGCAAGAAACCTAGGCCAGGTCTCCAGAAATGAACGTTTTCGTAAAAATACAAATAGAGGTGTGAAGCTCACATAAAACCTGAAGATGTTATGTTCCCTATCTCCTGCTGGGTGGAAAAATCAAAGATCAGCAGAAGAAATGTTGGTGAAACCAACCTGAATCATTGCTTTTTGATATCTTTTTTTTTCCAACATGGAAAGTGAGGAGAGCCTTCAGCCAATAGACTCATCTCTTAGCCGTGAGAAAATGCCTTCTGTTCTTCCCAGGTGGGATTTTTGATTGATTTATCCTGGAGTGTATTCCCTGCTTTTCACTACAGCTTGGTATTGATGAGTACAGAAGGGCAGCTTGCTGATGTTTAAAGGAGTTGCTTCCTAAAATGTGCTGTAACATAGAGAGGCTCTGTGTGAGAGTGCGTGGCTTGCAGGGACAGGCGTGTGCAATATTATATTGATCAATAGATCATATAGAAACACGTACAGACTCACTGATCTATCCATAGGAACACTTTGTATGGAAAGCTCCCTGTGCTTGCAGAAAAACGTGCGGAGTCTGTTGGATATCCTCCTTTGCCCTGGGCAGATGCAGGATTTAAGGCTGCAGTGGTGGTTCCTGCTCCTGCAGGAGCAGCAGACCTGTGTGCTGAAGGGCCAAGATCCCTGGCATGATAGCCCCGCACTGCCAGGGGGTAGGAATCATGACTTCTCCCTGGGCATGGGCGAGTTTTGAAGTGCAGATAAATCTAGAGGTGTTTACACACCCTGTGTGCTCTGCAGAAGAGCAGCCTTGTCTTGGAGAGTTTAGAATTATGGTGCTGTAGCAGAGCATGTGACTGGGAGACTCGGGATGGAAAAGTGAGAGACGTTCCCAAAATCACGTGACTGTCTTAAAATAGCAGCCCTTTACTAAAACATTATTAGCAACCCCCTATTTTCTTCTAGAAGTGTTAAAATACAAAATCTACTCTCTTTACTCTGTTACGGTTGCATTCCCATCAAGCAAAGTCAGAGCCTAGCTAATCTTCTGTCTGGGAGGTGTTTAATCCTTTAGCTTTTTTCCAGTTCACGTATGACTTTGAAAAGCTTCAAAAAATATCAAAGGATAAAGTAACAACTGAACCTGATGAGTTTTACAAATCAGTAAAGAAAGAATAATAAAAAAAACCCAACTAAATTAAATCTTCACAAATAGACCCGTGTAACTGCAAGGACAGCAGTGCTTATCTACTCAGAGCAGTAGCAAAAGTAAAGAAAGACCTGGGGATCCTATTGATGGAAGAAAAACAAAGTATTTATGCTGAGGCCAAGGAGGAGATGCAGAAGCTGGACAGTGTCTGAACAGTGATAATGAAAATATTTCCCTTATCAGCTCTAAGTTCACTGACACACTAACGTTCTCTGGCAGCAATGAGAACAGACATTCTTTGTCTGGCATCCTCATAGTGAGGATGAACCCCATTTTATTCCCAAATAACTTCCCTCAGGTGCTTCCTGGTCCATCCAGGGCTTGGGCTGGAGCAGGTCTGGGAGGGAAAGGGCAAAGCATATAATCTTCACCTGACATTTGTGGTTAGGCAAACTTGTAGGCCAAGAGAAGGTAAAGAATTAGAGATAAATAGGATGGACTGTAATAATGAAAGAGGAAAGGAAAGCTTTTCCAGTAGTGCCAGGCTCACAGGTATAGAATGCAGTAAAAAGCAAAGTAGGAAATAAATTTTAGACATAACAAGCCTAGACTCAAAATTTGTCTTGCTACTGAAGGCCTTCATCATGCACAGTTATAATATGAAAGCAGAATTTTCTGGGTTATAATATGGCAATTAAAAGTGATTTATGGACAGAGAAGCTTGAGAGTGATATCCCACTGAAATTTCAGAGCCAAAGGTCTTCCCACCAACAAACGGCCAGGTTCTTCTGTGATGTTAATGACAGACAAATAGAAATCAGTCACCAAGAATATGGTTGCAAGTTTTGCTGTTAAGTTTGAATATGTCACATGGGCCCCACCCTCCCCCTCAAATAAAGCCCTGCAGATGTCACTAACACAGAATCCAGTAGATGATATAATTATTAGAGGAAAGGGTATTTATTAGGGCATCTATGATTCAAGTTTGTCATAATTTCTGCTCTCTAAAAGGCTGAAAGAACCTTGCTTTTCACTGTGGAGGTCACTCAGGAAGTTGTGTGTGTCCTTAGTGTGCGATCAGGAAGGATCATCACTCACACAAACTCACATCCATCCATCAATTTTATAGCCCTGAGAATTTCTACATGCTGGATCAAATTAATACATCATGGCTAAAATACTAAAACTGCTTTTTAAAAACACTCTCTTAAAAAATTATCCCTCTAAAGCTGTGTTGCAGAGCTGAATAGTCAGGTCTGCTCTTGTTTGATTTTTACTCTGGATGAATTCTTAAGAGCTAAAGATTCCACTGAGACTTGTAGGCACTTAGCATGTTTTAAAATTGAGTAAGAATATTTACACACAGTTTTTGAATTGAAGAACTGTGTTACATGAATGCCTTTTACAATCTGAGCCCGAGGATCCAGTCTGCTGAAAGACACTGATTCCTGGCCTTTTTGTGCTTTGCCACCAAGGGAATCCACACCACACCCCCAAAATGTCTGGGGAATGTTTTCCCCATATGGAGACCCACCTAAACTGTGCAGAAGGAAGAACTGAATATGTACCACATCTAGAAATGCCTTCTACCTGTTATTTAGAATCAGATAATGTTCAAAATGATGCTAATTTGACATACTATATCTAGCAGTGGTTCTATCTATTTCTTTTATCCACAGGTGTTTCGGGTTACAGAAACATATCCAAAGGATTCTGTTGGAGGTCACATCTCTTGGCTTTCACATAAAATAAGTGCATGGCTGGTTTACCAGAAGTAATTCAAATACCCTTTTCACCTGTTCCAGTCAGGAGGGATTGAATTAGTATTCCTGGGGATCTCTTTAAAATAATGTAGTGGTTAAGGCATTCTGGAGAAACAGAGGGAAGAAGGAAGGGGGAAAAAAGGAACATTAAATTGTGTTTGTTATCTGACTGTTACATTTTGTACAAGGTGAAATAGCCTACAGTCTTGCAATTTAAGAGATGGAAAAAGCCTAAGGCATATGATGTGCCTGAAAATTTTGTTGTATTGACATGATATTTAGGAAATTTTAAAAAAGACATCTATTTGCATGATGTGTCTTGCCTACCTAGTGGCTTAGCATCTGTTTGGTAAAGGTTTGGGTACCATTTTTTGTAATTTGTGTTTGCTTGTTTCCCTGACAAAGATCACACGAGGTTACTGTTCCTGTATTCATGTGTATTTCATTGTAATTCCCTCACAAACTACTGATGGGTTAAAAGAAAAGTGTACATTCTTCATCACTGCATCTCTCACCTTTTTCCTTCTTGATGTAGTTTTTCTCCTCCTGTCCCCTCTATGCAAGAGCGCAATGATGGCTGGAAGAAAAGGAACAGGTATAATAGTTTCTCTCTTTTAAATATCTATATTCATTCTGTGATATAAATTATTTCCTATTTATAAAATGACATCTGAAGAAGGAGATATTTTTAAAAATCTGACTCAAGATTTCTCTCCTAACATTGCCAGGAACCACACTAAGCATTTTTCGAGCAAGTTTTGAGGTGATGTTCTCCACTGAGTGAAGGAAAGGAGGGAAGAGAAATGTCAGTAATATTGGTGCTTGCCTCCAGAAATTCTGTTGACAATGGGGGGTAATTAACAAAATTAACCATGTGTTTTATGCATTTTTAAGTAAGCACAGAATATTAGTTACCCAGGGAGCAGCTCTCTCTCTGGTGAGTGTGTGGCAGGGCTTACACCAGGGATCTGCTTGGCTGAGTGCTCTCATTCTTGGCTGGCAGCAGGAGGGGTTGAAGAGAAATCAGAAACAGACCCTGCATGGAGCAAGTTTCCCTCCCAGCATGCTGCCCTGGCTTGGAGAACAGCGTGTGAGCTCAGGAAGGGAAAGAAATTGGGTGAGAAAACTGTCTCATCCTTAACATTTCTGGTTAATAGATTGGGGAAACCCAGTTATCAGATTCAGGATCAGCATCTAGGTCCCTAATTGCTTTTCATCTCACTCTTTTGGCTACCAGCTCTCCTGAAGTGTTGTAAATGTAAGCACCTCAATATGGGCTTATGTCTGTTTTAAGTTCTCTACTGGACATAGATCCTCATTTTTAAATAATATCTCACAAGGTTTGAGTCTTTGATGGCAGTAGTACTTGTCTAATTTTCTGGGGTTTTTTTCCCTTCTATTCTTCTGGTGATTGCTATTAGAAAGGACCAGATTCTTCTCTGATAAATAATTTAAATTACCCAAGTTGGTTTTATTATCCTGTACTATTTCATCAAACTTTGAACAATACAGATGTTATATCCCCTTCCACCACCTCTTATCCCATTGCCAGGGTGTAGGAAGAAAATATTTCAACATAACATTGAGTGCAGAACATCAGGAAATCACAGACATTTTGTAGTCTTGGTTCCAAATATTGCTCATAGATATTAACTGGCTGTTTATCGTTGGAATAGTTTTAAAAAACATTAGAAGTATTTTATGAGGTGGCAGCTGGGTGCTGCTGAGTGAATACTTAATTTTTTCACCTTCTTTCTTTCTGGCTCCTGATGACAACTGGGTGGTCACACAGGCAAAGTGCCACCTCCCCACCTTTCACTCATCATCATCATCGTCCCCCTGTCCCTCTGCAGGCACCACTCATCCTGCTCCAGTGCCAGCATTGATTTTGCTGTCCTTAGGTATGAAATTTGAGTTTCTCATTATCTCTGACAGAGCTTTGTTTTGGGACATAGTACCTGCTCTACTTCATTTTCCAAGGATTTTATGTGGGGATGGGGCAGCTTTTTGGAGATCAGAAAGAGCACACCTGTCCCTCTAGAGGCTGTATCTGGCTCCAGGCACTTTTTTCCTCTCTGGGCTTACTGAGAGTATAATAGCATGGATTGATTTTCCTGAGAACAAAGCACAGAAACCTTCTCTATCCACTGTGATATGATGAATTCATGTAATTGAGTTGGTGCATTCAGTAATAAAAGTCAGAAGGGTAAAACCAAGAACATGTGTGGAATGGTGGCTTTTAACAGCAGTGCACTGTTGCTTTGGTGACAGCCTGAGTTTTGTAAATGCAGTGTACTAATATGATTTTTGTAGGCCAGGGAAGCAGCAAAGTAGAAACAGATTTCCTACAAAGGCGGCATGTTGTGTTTGGGGTTGTTTTTTTATACAAGGCTGGTGCAAATGAGGAAGGTTTTAAACATTACATGGCATAATTTTTCTAATAATTTGCTTTCATTTTCTGTAAATCCTGGAACCAAGTGACTTAGATCCAGATTTAAGTTTTCTGTGATGACATTTTTTCAGGAGTTGAGAGGCAGAGAGATGAAAACTCTAAATTGCTACTGATGCTTTTCAGAGATTCAACCTCTTTGGCCCCTGATGCAGAGGCAGGATAGTTCCAGCCATCTCTTCCTGTGAAATGACAACTCCCTGCTGGTGCCCTTCTGCTGCTGCATCACTGCCCTGCCCAGCCCAGGAGGGTGGGGAGATGTGGACACCTTCTTCACAATATTCTGATTTTCCCGTAATGGAAGGCAGCATGCAGAGAATTAAAGAGAGATCAGTTTTTAAACACAGGGTTTGAACGCTGATTTAATGATGCAGGTTGATAGTCTTGTCATTGTTTTTCCCACAAAGGAAGTTTACTTGTTTGAAGGCTGCAAGATGTGAAAAGGGAGCCATCCATGTACTCCTCAGGGAGAAGGACAGGGCCCTTGCCCAGACTCACAGCTCTCACCACGATCCACAGCTCTGCCTGCACCACCAGGTGATGTGAAAACAGGGAATTCAGCAGTGAAATGCAGCTTTCTGGGAGCATGTCAGGAGCTGCTGCCCAGGGCACGAACCAGCAGCTGGCTGAGAAAAGACGCAGAGATAAGAGCTGCACCTGAACAGCCTGGGCTGCTCGGTGCCACAGCAGCTCTTTCCCCTGATTATTCCGATCTCCTGCCTCTTCACAGGACTCATGGCAGAAGGAGCACAGGGGCACGGCAAGGCTGCAGGGTCAGAGCCTCTTCTTCCCTTTCAGACAAGAGAGCTCCGCAAAAGTCACTGGTTCATAGATTTAGAGATCTGAGATTTTTTACACATATATATGTACATGCACTCACTCCAGAGCGAGCGGGGAACTGCAGCTGAAGCTGATAAAACATCAAGGAAAGTAAGAAATCAGGCAGGAGCTGAATCATGGCAATAGATGGAGTCCTGGAGCTCCCCACGGGAACCTCCCTGGTGGGCAGCTCTCTGCTGTCAGTACTGCTTCCTCCACTTTCAGTGTGCTGGGACACGAAGGCTGAACACTTTGAAATAAAGAAGAATCTGTCAGTTTGAGCTGAGTTTTGGGCAATCCTGTATCAAATTTGGCTGTCATCCGCAGGCCTATGAAAATGCGCTTTACAGCACAGACCAATGTGTGCAAAGGGTGAAGATCAGGGCTCTCTCTTGCTACAGTTTTTCATTTTTTGTCAGAGCCTTGCCCTTTTTTTTTTTTTTTTTAATTTTNTTTTTTTTTTTAAATGTAGAAATCTGAATTTTAACATTCTCTGCAGAAGGTTGCTTTTATTTGGTTTACTCTAAAGGAAGGCAGAAAGGCTTAGATATTATTTGAATGAGCAATTTCAGAGCTCAGAATCAGGAGGCCGTTATATGACTTGTCTCCCTGCAAAACAAATAAATAAATATACATAAATAAAAGATATATATATATCTATATATATCTATATATACACACACACAAATAAAAATTAGTTATCTTTGGAGATATGAGGAAGAGTACAGTATATGGATTTAAGAAATTATTTTTACCTGATTATCCAGTGTTGATCAAACAGATGAAGCAGTACTTTAAATATTTTTAGTATTAATATATTTTATAAAACTGCTGAACCACTTACATTGGTACAGAAAGAACCTCAGAAGAGAGTTTAGGAACTAAAAAAATATACTGCTGTGAAAGACTTAGAGAATTCAAATCTTTTTGGCATCTCAGGAAGGGAAGATGATTTGATTGCAGAGCAAGTATTTTCATGTGGAGAAGACAGTGGATAGAAAAAGAACCTTTAATCTCGCTGAGACAAGCAGGTGAGAGCCGTACCTGGAAGACGATCCAGAGGAATTGAAATGACAACTTGTGCAAATAGTGTTAAGTGTGATGACGATTAGCCTTTGGTATATAAAGAAACAGCAGGCAAAACTGTAGATTGTCTGTCTCTTGATACCTCAGATGAAGANTTTTTTTTTTTTTTAAATGTAGAAATCTGAATTTTAACATTCTCTGCAGAAGGTTGCTTTTATTTGGTTTACTCTAAAGGAAGGCAGAAAGGCTTAGATATTATTTGAATGAGCAATTTCAGAGCTCAGAATCAGGAGGCCGTTATATGACTTGTCTCCCTGCAAAACAAATAAATAAATATACATAAATAAAAGATATATATATATCTATATATATCTATATATACACACACACAAATAAAAATTAGTTATCTTTGGAGATATGAGGAAGAGTACAGTATATGGATTTAAGAAATTATTTTTACCTGATTATCCAGTGTTGATCAAACAGATGAAGCAGTACTTTAAATATTTTTAGTATTAATATATTTTATAAAACTGCTGAACCACTTACATTGGTACAGAAAGAACCTCAGAAGAGAGTTTAGGAACTAAAAAAATATACTGCTGTGAAAGACTTAGAGAATTCAAATCTTTTTGGCATCTCAGGAAGGGAAGATGATTTGATTGCAGAGCAAGTATTTTCATGTGGAGAAGACAGTGGATAGAAAAAGAACCTTTAATCTCGCTGAGACAAGCAGGTGAGAGCCGTACCTGGAAGACGATCCAGAGGAATTGAAATGACAACTTGTGCAAATAGTGTTAAGTGTGATGACGATTAGCCTTTGGTATATAAAGAAACAGCAGGCAAAACTGTAGATTGTCTGTCTCTTGATACCTCAGATGAAGACTGGTCCTCTAGGAGAAAGATGGTTATGCTTTATTGAGCTTAATAGAGGAGTAACTGGATGTAATAGCCTGTGGTATACTGGAGATTGAGTGTGATGATCTAATGGTTCTCCTGGCCTTAAACTTTATGAATCCCTTGAAAACCCATGCAGACAGAATCACAAAATAGAAGGGTTTACTGTAGCTCCTGAATGCTGTGATGGGTGGAATGTGCTCAGCTCTGTTCCCTGCACAGATGGAGCAGCAAACACCAGGTCAGAATGGCTGGGTAACAGCAACGTTCACATCACAAAATTCTGGTCACCCTTCCCAGTGAAACCCCTCATGACTGACACAAAACATGTTTCAGGAGTGTGGGCCTGTCAGGCTTATTTATTAATGAAAATGCTCACATGACATTGTTTTCCAAACAAATGTGGTCTGGTAGCTAACCGTGTGAAGTAAATCCTAACTCTGATGGTCCTATTTGCCTCACACTTCTGCATTTAAAATACAAATATGCTTTATTGCTGTAAAATAGAATATACTTTAATTATTATTATTTCTTTGTTAATTAAGTAGGTTTAAAGGCTTCCATAAGTTGCGTATGAGTGTGTCCTTCTGAAGTAAAAAAACCCACCTAATTTGTTTTGCCTCTAAAAATTTAGTACTTTATTTAGAATTGCTTTGGGGAGGGAAACAGCAAGACTCTGACTGAGAGGGGAATATTTCAACCCTCAGAGTGATCCCAGAGATGGGCTAGAAGTTAAAAGAATTTATCCAGCCAAATTTTTTGGTATACCACTCCCCAAATGAACAGCTGTAGAGGGTAGCCCATCTCATCCTTCATAGTTCAGTTTCTTAAAATTTGTGACGCCTCTAGCATTCTAAGGATCTGCTAAATTCCTTACAGTGCCAGCTCTTGAACTCCACATTGATTTTCCTTAAGTGTCCTCAAATAAAACATATAAAGTAGGTCCGTGTCTGAAATTCATGTTCCTGCCAGACACCGTGCCTATGATATATTGCATCAATACATCAGAGAAAAGCAGCCCTGGTGATCTATTGCAGTAATACTGCACATTCTTGTAGAAAGGAATGAACAGGAGCTTGAAACTGAGATCTTGAACAGCTTTTTGAAGTTATCTTCTGGCAAAGGTACTAACACCTATTGTGCTTGTCAAAAGATCAAATATTGAATGGAACTTTTTGTGTGTTGCTGCTGCACTGATTGGTTATAAATGTGAATCTGCTTCTTGTCTGCAGGAACGAATTAAAAATATTCAAGATTTTTTACAGATGTCTGTAATTAAGGGCTGAATGCACACTGATGTTGAAAATATGCTTTGCATTTAGGAAGAGAGAAATACCTGTTTTAAAACTCATTTTCTCTTATGTCATTTGAATTAGAAAAGAGCAAATAAGTGTTACCCATCAAGAGTGTAATGAAAACTGGGCCATTAACATCTGAGATTTATAGTCTAATGAGCAAAAACTTCTGTACCTTGTTCTATTTTTCTAGAGGAAAGGGACCTATTATTCACAGTTAGTCTTATGGGCTCAACATTACCAGAAATATTTCTCCCAAGTGATGCTTTCACATGGACCTTTGTCACTGAGAAAAGGAGTGTGTTTTCCCTTGAAGTCACCTTTTCTCCATCATTTTGTCTCTTTGATATCTTTTTTCACAGACCTGAAAAATCTTGAGCCTTGCCTTAGGGTCCTGCCAGTCTCCCTCCCGAGGAGGGAGCTGAGTTTCAGCAGGTGGTCCCTGCAGTGATCCCTTGTGTTGTTGCCATGGCTCTTTCAGTTTGCACTCTCAGATGCTTGTAACCAACCCATGGTACATTGAAATTTCACAAAATTCACACAGCCTGAAAGCTGTGTCTTCAAACTGTGTTCCTGCTCCATTAGAACATCGGATAATGCTGCTGTACACTGAACAGACAAATATTGCTCCTCATACCCCAGTGCAGCGCAGTCAGTCCTCGAGGCTGTTCTGCCTGAGCACTTGGGTCAGGATGATATCAGCTCTGCCTTTATACCAGAAGGTGAAAAGCTCACTTTTAGCCTCTGCCTCCCCTCATTAAATAACTGACTATCCTGAATCACCTACAAAATTACATTTCTTTTTGAGTCATCTTTGCCACGGACAGATTTTCTACAGTTTGCTTTCTGTCTGGAGCTCAGCTCTGCTTCCTTCAGGCCAAAAATGTGGCTATTGGTGCTCCACATTCTGGGTACTTGCTCTGGCATAGAGCTTTGTAAAAGGCATCTCTTCTTAATTTTGGCCAGAACTTGTATGATGGAGCCAAGGAATAATTTCTGGATACAAGATCCATCGAAAGTTGTACACTTTCATATGGTTCTGAATAACTCAAACAGGACTTTTTCAGAGAAAATGTGCTGCCTATAATGTTTGAACACATTTTAACCTCAGTGCTTTGGATTATTTGACTGGCCAGCACAGCCACATTGCAATGAGAATGTGTGAAGCTGGGAATGAGCTCAAGGGAAAACTCTAGGTCTGGTCTCTTCTGTGTCTCCACAGTCAACTTTCCTGGGTCCTTATGATATTTTTTTGTTTCTTACCCAGCAGATTTCTTCATAACCTCTTCCTCTCTTTCAAACTATAAAGGAGAAAAATAAAAAAAAGCAGAAAGCTTCATTTTAAAAAGAAAATAACTTAGAAGGTAATAGCCCTTTTTTGTTTTCTTAATTTCATTTTTCCTGGACAGCCACCTTGCTTGGCTCTCTTCCAAATTCCATCCATGTTAGCACAAAATGTGGCACAATCTCTCAAGGTTCAGACCAATTATTTCTATTGAAAGGAGGATATGTACTTCTTTATGCAGCCTATGTAATACACTATGTAAACTGAAAGCACAAAGCAACTGGAAAATAATTCTATTCATTTGAATATAACTGCCATGAGAATACAGATATCTGAAGGTGTGGAAATGACCTGAGATGCTCCCTACTGTTGTGGCTAGAAATTTTTAAACTGATGTCAGTTATTTTCTGTGACACAGCCAATCTGCCAGTCTTGACATTAACATCAAGATTTTAATAAGCCCACAGTAGTGGGGTCAGGCAGGTGCCATAACCTCAACTACAGCAACTGCACGATCAGGAAGAGTCAGTTTGTTGCCTCCTGAGGGCAAACTGGCTGGCATCAATCTTGGCTGGCATCTGACGGACAAAGATTTGACTTCTTCCAGTTGCCACTGAGTTTCCTATCCATTATATTTCCTGATGAGTATATTTTTCTGATATTCTCTGATGAGCCACAGCAGTTTCATCAATGGAAAAATTACATGTGTGTTGTCTGTGTTGCTTTGGCCTCTGCTGGCTGATCTTGAAATAAGCTGAGATGTATTTGCTTGCAGGAGCTGTCTGGTTTCATCTGCAGTGTGCTTGCTCTTGAAATCAAGGAAGTTTTAAATCTCATGCTCATTTTTGCATTACGTGGCACATCAGGTCAGCTGTCAGCAGCAGGGATCGCTGCAGCCAGGCCAACTCTCAGAGCTAGCGCGGTCAAACAACTGCCCGTGAGCAGGAGAGAAGCGCAGCAAGAAGTCTCGCAAGGAACCTGCTGCCTTTAATCTATTTTCCCCATCCCCTTTTCTGGCTTAATTCCTGGATGTGTCCCTGAGACTGCCCTGCTGGGTCCAGTGAATGTGGATCAATCTTGTTACCCACACTGGCTTCCTCTAAGCTGCCTACTTAGATGATTCTTGGTTAAAAGAGAGATATTTTGTGTATAATTTGTTCTTTAATGGGGCTGCACCCTGAACACTAACTTCTCTCCAGTGTCCCTAGAAACACAAATGAGACGGGATTTATATTTCCTCATCATCTCTTGGAGCACATACTCACTTCCTTTTTGTACAGTAGTTTCCACTGATTTGTGATTTTGCCTTTTCATTCATATCTGTATTGGAAGGACTTCAAAATTAATATATTTAAGATAATATTTCAGATCAGAAAGATTTTAGGTTAGAATCTACAGGCAAAATCTTTGTTAATTTTTGCTTAGGCTCTAGGTAAAAATGGAGCCTTACTATAATAGCAATTATGGGTGGTTATTACTCTTGATTAAAATTAAATTAAGCTGCAGTTGGCAACTAAAAAGATTAAATCATCATAAAAACTGTCAGCCTTTCATTTTAAACATCTGCTGGTTAAGCATGACAGTAGCAATGATGTGGAGTATTTGCCAGATACCTCATCAACAACCACCTTTGTATCCTCAGATAATTGAGACAATACGGGCTGAAGTGAATCATGTTTCAATTATGACTGCATCTCACACACTACATAGAGTTTAGAAGCCTTTCTGCAGGTCAGATGTAAACAAATCCAATATTTTAAGGTTATTTAATTCTTTAGATATAGCATTCTCTGGTGATAAGTTGAAAATACTTTTTGGTCGCATCAGTATCCAATGAATTGATGGTCGGGATCTAAGGGATTTCTCTGGCTGCTCTTTGCTTTTCCTGGCCCAGCTTTTCAATGTCTGTAAATCTCTACAATCCCACTGATATCAGGGCACCAGACTGATTTCACAGGCTGATTTTTTTGGAGGGTATTAAGATGTTCACACATTCCCGAGGACCTCAGACTGACGGGAGCCACTATCTGACCTTCTGCCAGTGCCTCCCCTGTACCAGAGAGGAGGGATCTGTTCTGGTACCGGGCATAAAGGGCCGTGTCAGAGCATCCAGACCCCTGCCTGGAGGAATGTCCAGGTGAAGGGATCTCTGCTGTGTGATGTGCTGTAAGAAAATGCAGATCTGACACTGTGGGTGCACTTAGGAGGTCCCAGTACTGTAGAAGAGAAATTCTAATTCTAAGATATCTTAATGTTTAGATGTTGATTTTGATCTCTTGAAGCTGCTCGTGAGGAAGGTCACACATCCTCATGGAGTGCAAAATTTAAAAACTTTTTTGATGTACAGGAGTGGAAACAAATTGTCCCAGTTTTAAGTGTTTTTTTAATATAGTAATTTAAACTGAGAAATGGACCTCAGCCCCACTGCAAAATCTGTTATGAAAATGTGTTGTGGAGACTAGAAATCTTTTATTTTTAGGGCAAAAATGCAATGCAAAAATACAGTTTCAGTTTAAATTGTGAATGTTTAAACTCAGGCATGTCAATGAGTAGAGGTGGGAGGGATTTCTGCAGCCCAGATCTCACCTCACTGGGGATGTGTTGCTCCTACTGCATTGCTCCCATTGCTGCTTCCTACACCTGGTGCTTAAAATTAATTTCTTATTTGGAAATATCTTGCCTTTCATCAGGCTTGTAACCCTTGCTAAACTGACAACTCAGAGGCTTCTGGGTACTAAATACATGAATATCAGGACAACATTTGAAATTTAGAGCATTCAGCTGGAAAACAATTGGTACTGTATCTTTGAGAAAAGAAACTTAATTAGCTTTTTGACAAAATAGTTTCGAAAACTCAATACAGCACTGGCTTCTTTGCTTATTACCAACATGCAATGAAAGCACAAAGGAAAACAATTAAAGACACTGAGCAGTCATTAGAAGTTCCTGCACTTTAGCACTGAGCTCCATTGTCAGTGCTCAGTGAGAACTGACTGCTCTCCTCAGTCAGCAAGATGGAGGTCAAGTGGAAATGGCACTTTTCGATGCTTTCTGAAAGTCATTTGCCATTTCTGCTGCTCCCAAAGTTTCATATTCTGGCTGTTATGCTTCATTTAAAAGGTCAAATCTATAAAATTAAAATTTTGGAACAAAAATCCAGGGCTGCAGAAGAAATAATTTTATTCAATAATGTGATTTATTAAAATTTCATAAGAAAATCTTGGCCCATCTGTTGCAGCTCTCTTAACTTTTTTAATGTGGAAGTCTAGTTATCAATACTTATGTGGGAATCTGACACAGGGATATTTAATCACAGTGAAGAAAACTGTAAGCAAACAAATGTCCTTATTTTAGTGATTGACAGTCAAGTTAATGCCTTTTATTAATTTGGAAATGTTCAGATGGAACGTGTAATGCAATATGTAATGTGATTATTTATTGATGTACAGAGTGTTTATTCAAACTTCATGGAATATTATTATTACTGGTATTATTATCATCTTTTATTTACTGACTGTTTTCAGTTGCCTGGCATTTAAAGACTTACAAATCTCTCCATTTAAAGATTTGACCTGCAGCCTCTCAGGGCAGACAAAATCTCAGCCATTCCAGCAGTGAGGTGACTCAGACATCCAGCTCAGCAAGAAGAATCATCTGTCTATGGCTTGCACTGTTTCAATCAATGGAAGTTCCTTAGGATGTTGGATTTTTAGGATTTTCTTCCATAATCTTGTGGAAAAAGTAGTTATAACTGACTTTTCTCTGCTCCTTCTTGAGCTGGAAAATAGCAGGACTAAAGAGTGGGAGGGTGTGGGTGAGATGCTTTTTTCTGTGAAACTAAACTCAGACGATGAGCATGGAGCCCTCCATCTTCTATCACATGGGGTGTTCGTTCTCTCATTTTGATCTTGATTTCCATCTCTGCTTGATTTCCATCTCTGGCCTAGGATTCTCGATCTAGGATTCACCCACAGTTGTTATCCCACACATTCTATATTGGAAAAAAAAAATTCTCCCAAGGGACTAGGATTGCAGTGAACTTCCAGTGGTCTGTTTTCATCTCTGCCCTGCCAACATCTGCCCTCTGGACCTCTGTGTGTCTCACACCTCTTGGCTGTCTGCAGACTGGGATGTGTAATTTGCACCGGAGCAGAGGTTCACCACCCCTGGTTTCACACACAGCTACGTGAAACCTGAAAGTCTTCATCTGAAGAGCTCAGAATTGGGTATTGCAGGTTATTTTGCAGCTGAAACTCTCACGTCTCAATTTTCAACCCAGGCAGACATTGCTTTATATTATTTATGTTTTATAGCACCTTTCAAAAGAGAAAATTAAAATCATTACTCTTTTCTCTTTAAATGAAAATGCAGACTGAAGCTCTGCCTTCTGCATTAACCCAAAGTGCACACGACTCCATCTGGATCATCAGATTGTTTTGTTTCTTTCACTTCAGTTCAAAGGTTAATATTTGTTCTAATCTCTCTTCCAATTGTCTCTGTTAGGTTACCTGGTACAGATCTTTGTACATGGGGGGGTAAAAATCCCAAAATAAGAGCACAAGGATTGCTTCCATGTCTACAAATTCTCTCTTGTGGAAAAGAATCTTTGAGTATCTTGCTCAATATGTTCTGACAGTTTCCAGGTCTCTCCTATTTCTCGTCATGGTGATATTAATTACTCTACTTAAAAAAAACAACTTACAGGCTTCAGCAGAGTAAGGCCAATGTGTCTATTAAATTGTTCTTTGCAATATGAGAGCTAAAGAAATGCAGTTAGTTCCAATATGAAATTATGATTACTGCTAGAGTGAAGTGCACTTTCAAAGCAGGGAGAAAATGGCCAGAGAGATACAATCTCTTAAACTGTTTAAAATTAACATATTGTACTAAACCAAAATTAGGCATAATTGTAGCACTTAATATAACCTGTCAAGATATGTTTTAATGAGCTCCATTCAAACACTGCTGCCAAAGAACGAGATTTTTTTTTCAGTTCTATTTCAAAATGTAATTTCAAGCCTTGAAATACTATTTTTTTGAGTACTGGTAATATGAAGTGTGATGTTTGCAAGGACAATAGTCATCCTATTTTGGCCTACTATGGTTACTCTTCACATTTTTTTCTTCATGGGGATAGATTCTTACCCAAAAAAACAGTGTACAAATGCTTTGGAGAACAGAAAAAATATTTTCAATTTTATTTTGTTGTAAAAAAACCCTAAATAATTAATCATACTTGAGGTGCTAAACCAAATAGATTTTGAAATACTAATTACTTAATATCTTCTTTTTTGACAGGGTAGTAAGCACATAAAGTTATTTTAAAATCTAGATAAAAGTGCTTGGACAAATAGTCTGTTGATCTATTTTTATTACAAAAGCTTAATTAGTGCAAAAAGTAAGACAGCACCATAAATTACTTTAAATGTATTTTTCAGTTAGTAATTAAAATTAATTTGGTTAACACAGACCACAGTTTCCTTATTTGCTGTGTCTGAGTTATTTTTCCCGAATGTTTGTGATTAGCTCCCTGCTGGATCCACACCTACCCCTGTACACCTTGTTCCTGCACTGCTCTGTGCATCAGTATTCCTGACCAAACTGTTCTGTTTAATTCTTGATTTCAAATATACTTTTAAAATCATTTTACAGGGGGCTCTTTACTGCTGAGTAATTTGCACAGTACCAAATTTTGTAGTCTATTTTTTCATCGTGAGGATAACCTCAGTTGAGATTTATCTTGAGCACCAGCTCGGTATTGGGAAAAACAGAGAAGAACCACAGTGAGATCTTTGGGAGAATTAAATGCAATTTCTGTCTTTTCCATAGGAAGGTGCATATCTGTACAATTAGATCTGCAATACAGTGGGAAAAAACCAGATGCTATTGTGCAAATACCTGCCCTCCTTAAAAAGGCAGAATAGAACTGTGTGGGATTCAAATGGCGTGGGCCAGTGGTGAACTCCCTCGTGCAAACCAAGTCTATGAAACTGCATAAGGTCAGACAGAAGAATCCATTTAGGACATTATTTAATTAAAGTTTCCTCACAGAACTCCACAAGTTTTGGTAAATAACAGGGAAAGTTATGCACTCTCGGGAGTGCAGTGCACACCTTGAGCAGTCAGCTTCATGGTAGAAGTAATCTCCACACAAATTACTTTCTGGATATCATTAGGAGAATATTGGATGGTACCTTTGTTATTCTGGGGGAGTCTGCACATCTCCAAGGACAGGAGCTCTTGCTAAACAGTGGATATTTATGTGGAAACAATCCAATATATTTAACAATCAGGATATTTTGTGCCATAGTTACCCAAGACCTCTCTTAAAAGCCAATCTAATGCACAAACACTTTGGTAGGTTTGTTTCTCAAATAAAGGTATTCCCACCAAATAACACAGATATTTCTGGGCTGCAGTGTTTATATATTTATTACATAGATCAAGTTGTGCAAATACCTGCCCTCTTTAGTTAGAAAGCCTTTAGTTAAGTCATCTGCCCTGTACTCTATCATAGGTGTATCAAAGGCTTTTTCAGCATCAAAGGGTATGGCTGCAGTAATTTTTTTTACCCTGTGTTCTTTGATGTGTTTTGATATTTTCAGTGGCTGACACTTTCCATCAAAAAACAGCCTGACACTTTGCATCGAAAAAAGGATGGATGATGAATTTCCAAAGACCTTTTGCTTTCCTTATACCTTTGCAGATGGATACCCCTGCAGAAGTTTACTCAAAGTACATTATGACCACAGTCAGAAATTTAATGTGGTTGTGATTAGGGATTCTCTGATTTTCATCTGTTCAGATCCTTACAGTTACTATCTACACAGTTACATGAAAAGCATGGAGAAAGTTTTCTGTTATTTACTGGAGTTTTTAATATGTAAAATTGGAAGTTCAGAGTTAGCTGTGTAATTTGTTAGCTTTTTATGGTAGTCTCTTAATTTTATTTTTCTGAAGGAGCAAAAAAATTTAGGGACTTCTGTCCATCATGAACCAAGTAATTTTTCCTATCAAGCTACAGTCAAACATACCAAAGGTTGGAATACTCAGTGATTAAATGAATCAGTGTTAACAGAAATGAAGAAAGACATATCAGACTTATTCCCAGTTCAGGGGGAAATGTCATCAGTTTTAGAATTAACATTTAGAAAGGTGGATCAGAATAAAAGGGAGGGGGGAAGTAATAGCACATTCGGCATTGCTTTTAGGCATCAGCTTTCAAACTCCTTTATAACCCTGAGAAGGGCTCTAAGAATTAATAAAATAAACATTTAAAATAAGCTTCCAGAAAGTGAAAAGGTGTTATCTGGTGATGAGAAAAAAGTGAATTTGCTGGTTTTATGTCTTTATAGAAGAGCTGGCATGAGATCTGAGAATGTAAAATAAGTGTTAGCAAGGAACAAAACTGTGAACTTCAAACACAGTCTAAAATTATCGGTGTTTATTAGAATGTTTGGGAAGTGATCATGAGTTTAAATTATCATCCTAAGAATTCAGGAAGAAAAAGCAGAAATGTCTGAAAGTCATGTAAGAAAGCATTACTGAGTTTAAGGTTGGTAGGCTTGATCTCTGCACCTAAATCTGCTTTAGTTTGATTCTGTAAATGTTTCTCTCTCGTCACTTGACAGGGAACATTGCCAGGCCAGGGAACTTGCGATGCAGAGTCTAAGCTGTTTGCTGGCTTGGGAAAGAGGAAACAGAGGATAGAATCATGGAATCATTTAGCTTGGGGAAGACCTTTAAGGTCATCGAGTCCAACCATCAACCCGGCACTGCCAGCTCCACCACCAGACCGTGTCCCCAGGAGCCACATCTACTCAGCTCTTGAACACCTCCAGGGACGGTCACTCAGCCCCTTCCAGGCCTTGAGAACCTTTCCAGCAGGGAAATTTTTTCCTAATATCCAATCTAGATCTCTTCTGGTGTAGCTTAAGTCCGTTCCTCTTGTCCTACAGCTTGTAACTCCAGAGAAAAGGATGACCCTGCGCCTGTACAACCTCCTGTCAGGGAGTCGTGGAGCAGGGGTCCCCCTGAGGCTCCTTTTCTCCAGGCTGATCCCCCCCAGCTCCATTTCCTTCTCTGGACATGCTCCCACACCTCAATGTCTTTATTGTCATGAGGGGCCCAAAACTCAACAGAGAACAGGAACAGGAGTGTGCCCAGTTTCCTGCCCGACCTGCTGGAGCTGAGCATTTGCTTCCCAGGATAACAATCCCATGAGTTGAAGTGTTTACCCCAGCCACAGTTCATCAGTATGGGATAGTGCACACAAACCCTATGTCTGATGCTGTGTTTCAGAAAAAAATCCAACCTTAAATCATGCTGTTGTTTAGATAGAAAATCAATTTTAAACTAAAAGGCATGGGAATGTTGCTGAAGAGAATTGCTGGGGTTAATCTGCTGATAGAGAGAGGTTAAGACAATACAGAATGATCATGACTCAATACAGCAAATGGTGAAATGCCAATATCCTACTCTTTGTTTATCCTGTCTGCCTCTGTTAATATCACAGTTTTACTCAATATAATTATTTTTAAGTGAATTGTAATCAATTTCACTTTCTACTCAGACCGGCCAAGCAGATTTTGTTGTAATTCTGTACATAAATCTGAACTCTATTTTGTACTTCATGTGAGGAATATTTACATGACACTTGGCCCCAGCTGAGGGACACCATTATTTACCCTTTCACACAAAAAAAGTAGATTCTGCTATTCAAAACCTTTATATCCTACTGCCTCATGGCACCACAGGTCCAGAAAAAGGTTCAGAAAAATATACTACAAAAGCATTTTATTGTTAGCAGAGCAACTGGCAGTGAGTTAATAAACCAGTATTATATGGCACCATTTCTCTTTGCTTATCCCAGCTGAGAACAAGACCTTAAAGTGAAAATATGTTTGAATTGCCTGAACCACGCCTTTTGACAAATAATAACCCAAAGGGTGTTGTGCTGGATATTTATCAAACCTTATCGATGATGTTGCAGGCGGAACAGATATGGCAACGCAAATGTTTCATCTTCTGGGGTAACATTTCTGTGGAGAACTGGGCAGCAGAATAAAATATAAATAAAACTTGAACAGAGATTTAATTCAAAATTTTAATAATGCTTCTTCATACTCAGGTTGGTACTGTCTGATCAGTCAATACGTAGTCAGTGTCAACCAAGTCACCATATAATAGTCAATGAAAAGATAATATCAAGGGGGGCATGTAAAGTTCTCACTGGCTTTGAATGCTCTTGGGTATAGCTTATTTTTAGTATTGAAGTCATAATATTTGTTTCTTACAGATGCAAATTATATGTAAAATTACTAAGCCTAATGGAATTGATAAAGATTCTTTTGATTTTAGTGACTGCGGCAATTAGATTTTTTTTTGCTTTAAAACAATTAAATTTTTTAAACTATTTCGAATAAACATTAATAGACTTCTTGTTTTTCATGCAAATGAGCAATGACTTTTGTTATCAGGTTTAATTAATTCCAAGTTTTTAATATTTCTTCCCACAAATGAAAACAGCAACTGCATTACTTGCTGCTAGTGCCTTAGTGGGATTCCAGAAATTTCTGTTTGGTTAATGATCTTAGGAACAAATACTTTGCACAATCTCAATGTATGTTTCAGTCACTCAGAAAATAACCAAAAAAAAGCTACTTAGGAATGCATTTTTCTATTTCCAGCAGGATCCACTGTCTGCTGTGTCCCATTCTCAAGTTTAAAATGACCTTTGGCTGCATTGCTCCTTCTTGCTGGCCTTATTTCCTAAATTACTGTCATTTGTCAGACTGCAAGATTTTGTTTTTTAGTTCTCTTAATGAATACAGACCTCGCCCCCAAGTACTGACCAGGTTTTGTTATCTGTAATGACTTTTAGGTTCCTTCTGCCTACATTTTTCTAATAGCGTCTATTTATCCTGAAAGCCTCACTATGACCTGTGTTTTAGCGATATCTATAAAATGTAGATTTAAATAGCAAATATCTCCAAAATCCATACTTTTAAGGAAAGCATGAATATAAACAATTCCTAAACTTAGTAGCTTCTTCTGAATAGGTAGCATATTGATGCAGAAGCATTGTCCATATGTTTTCTATTCCCTGGATGCTGCAGTGGATATGATTGCCTTCCTTAGTGCTATTTAATATTTCAGAGTGCAAAAATGCCCTGAAAATATTAGCTGACATTCTGGGCTAAGTACTGAACAAATATAAATTTCTAATAAAAATTCTTTGAACATGCTTATATATAACTTTTTTTTGCTACTGTTTGTTATCACAGCGCTAAACACTCTCCCTAAATTTCATTACTTAGTGTTGGCGTTGGTAGGAAGTGAAAATTCTTGTTAATGTAGGCTGAAAGATTATGACTTGATAAACTCTGAAGAGTGTGGTTTAAAGTGGAGGAAAAAAGAACAAGGAAAAGGGGACTGTCTGAAGCATTAAGTGTAAATTATAAAGACAGTTCAGATAAGTTAAATTCAGAATTTCACGCAGGTCTCCTTCATTACTGTCACTGTTAAATAGCCTGTATTATACCAGCTGTGGGTTTATATGTATCCTCAATGCACTGAAACAGGTCTTAGAAAATGGAGATTTCTAGGAATTTTAAGAAAAATGTATTTGACTACTTTGGCTTTTTTTTTAATCTTTTTTTTTTTTTTTACTAATTTGAGTTAAAATTTTTCAAAAGGCAAGGCAAATAGTTTGCAGAAAATGTGACACAAGTCAACATTTTGTATTTTTTTCTTACAATTTCATAGAACTTCCATACTAATGACTTTCATGAAGTAAACTTTTGAATTAGAGAAATAGTTTTTCTTTTTCCCTTTTTATTTTAATTAATAGGGACTGCTTCATCCTGCCTCTGTTCTTGGGATATACCTCAGCTGTAGCCTGTAATCTCCACAGGCAACTGAGGGGAGTGTGCTCTTCAGGCAAAGTGCCTCTCCATCTTCCTTTAAAGACAAAGGAGATATCAGAACTTGAGCTTCCTTTTAGGATTTTCCTTTTTCTTGTTTTTGAGTAAACAATAGCTTGGTTCTTCCTTAAATCTTTGTGAATGTAAAAGATTCTGAAGCTCTCAAGAAAAACCATCATACAGAGAAAAATAGTGAAAGAAAGGGAAATCTTATCAAGACAAATGCTCAGACTTCAGTTTATTTCCTTAACTGGGGCAAAATACGAAGAAGCTATTTATTTCAAAAGTAAAATAAATTTAAATCGGCATGAACCTGCTAAAATATAATAGTTAACTAAATGGAAGATACTCTTTTTTTTCATAAAACTGCTGAACCCAATGTATAGTTACTTTTCTGGGACAGGGACTACTCTGGTCTGAGCCAGTTTTTTATCGCAACTAAGATACTGCTGTTGCAAAGTTTGATCTCAGTCAAATATTTCTGTTCTACCTTCTGGCATGCAGAGGCTTTTCCCCCCCTACTTCAGTGAGACTGCAGCCCTGGCACAAAAACCTATAGCCTTCAGAGGCAGGGATGAATTACTGCCAGTGTTGTCCACATGCAGCAAAGACAGGATACGAATCCTCCTCAGGGCTTCATAGATTCCTGAAAGAGAAAGGGAAACTTGAAAGTGGGTATTTTAAATAAACTTCTTTGCCTTGATTCAGATTCAGACTTGAAAACTTTATTGCACCCGTGTTTCTCCATGTGAGAAGTGCAAACAGTGTGGCATCATTTGGAGTGCAGGGCGCTGCTCTGCTTTTTTCTAGATCTATCTGAGGATGGCAAGTAAAAAGTAAAACTGTTTTATGGGATAATTAGCCATCAATTAGCTGTAAGGATGGACCTTTTAGGAAGCACTGTGCAGGCAGTGCAGTCCCTCAGGGTGTCCCTGTCCCAGTGTGGATCACCCAAGGCTGTGGACACAGGAACACCCAGCACAGGGAACTTTATCCAAATAAAGGTGAATCCAGTACCAAACTCCAAGGAAAGTCAGTGGCAGAGCTGCTGTTTGTGCCCTCCCCAGAGGCATTATTTGCAGAAAAGCAATTAGTAAATGCAGTCTTGTGCTGCTTGATGTTCATATTGTGATAAAGCTGCTGATAAAGATTAGATACCAGCATTTCCTGCCTCAGTCAAAATAAAAAGGTTCTTAATTTGAACATCAGATCTCCACGGGTTGTCCCTGCTAACCCTCCAGCCAGGAATTTGCAGTATTTTTTAGCTCTTAAGTTGAACCTTATAAAAATAACACTGCTGATAGAAAAATGCTTTTCTCCCTCCTGATGCCCTCAAGATATGTTTCAGTTTTCTTTGTAAACTTTGATTTTTTAAAAAATCTTGTTGAAGAAGGAATGTATGAGGGTCAGTGTGGTAGGGAAAAAGGGCAAACACCTAGTCAATACTTTTAAACATAAGAAAGATCCTTGCCTTGGGTTTTTCAAGATATTTTGCATTGGCCTTGTTGAAATTAATGATACCATCTCCAGTACACTGAATGGGATCAGAGTTCACTTCAGTGCTGAGTGCTTTTGAAACTCCTTTCCCATTTCTACTTAGCAGTGACCTTAATTTTCCTTTCCCTGAATTAGTAAACAGCTTTAAAAATACTTGTTAAAAGCAGAGCACAAACCTGGCGGGCTCTTTTCCCACTTCCAGTTGGAAAGTGTACAAAGAGGCAGCCAGACCACCTGCCATTGCTTAAATCACTGCGACTATTAGGTTAATTTTAATTCACTGAAGTTCAGTCCATGTCTGTCTGTCTTTTTCCACCCAGATAAGCAGAGGAAACAGGTGGAGGCTTTTATTACTGTAATTAGATGTATCTTAGCGATGTGTGAGGCAGAGCAGGCTGTGGAGGAGGAGGGCATGTCGTGCTGGGGTAGGTGGGTACAAGTTCACTGCCCTTGCATAATGCGGTGATTTTAATGGTGTCAACACTGAGCAGAGGCTGAAATATGTGGAAGTGGGGTAGTTTTATTGTTGTGAATGATAAAATGCAAGCTCTATAGTAGTAATTCCTCACATTGGCTTATGACAGAGAGCTTATTCCTCCAGAAACATTTGTAAAGCTTCAAAGCTGCCCTGAAACCTTCAGCATTTGAAGTCCAGCAGCATTTTGGCACCGTCTCCAACGTTAGCAAGTTCCCCTTTCGGGCATCCCCTGCAGAGGTGCCAGGAAACACCTCCACTTCATTTGCCTCCTGCAAGTCTCGCTGGAGCCAACACAAAAATCTAATCCACATGTCTGTTGCTCTAATGCATAAAATTACTGGGGTTAAAAAAAAAAAAAAAGAAAAAAAGAGACTAACACATCTTTAAAGGCATTAATTTTCCTTGACTTCTCGTTTCTGTCACTGTGCTCTTATAGAGGAGGCCCTGTTCGTATAGTATGTGATCTCTTCTATCACTGTTGTCAATGTTTGACAAATTATGCAGAACACGAATAAATTTTGTAGGACTTTCAAATTGAAAAAGATAATTTTCAGAGGAATTTTGAAGAGTGTGATGAATACCTTTAATAACTTCATTTTTGAAGTTAGGTCTCCTGTGTTTATTCCCTCTTCTGTTTTTGTCTGTTTCCACACAATAGTGAGGAGATTGCATTTCTTAAATCCTATTGAGCTGACAGTTATTCAAAGGGAATATTTAAAAGTCACAGACATTAATTCAGTAGTAGTAACAAGTGTTTGTTAAATTAATATTTAGACACAATAAAGCTACTTTACACCAATAAAAGCTATATGAACTCGAGTTACGGATAATAATATCAAATATGACACTATAAAGACTATGGGACTGAAAACTGAAGAGCTTAGTGTTTATTTGTTGAATAATGGCTGATTTAAATACTCATTTCCCCTGGTATTTAAGTACCTTTAATGCTCTGAAATTCTCAGTGAGAATGGTGGCTGTTGTAACAAAGTAAAACAGAAAACAATAACCAGATTGCCACAGATCATTTTAACAGAACTAAAAAATCTCTTCCTTTCTCATTACCTGTAGAAAATGAACTTTTAAAAATAGTTTCATTAGTCCTTTTCTGTCATACCAGGGAAGCTTTGCTCAGAAAAACTCAAACTGAACTATGGACAAGAAGTAATTGCAGTTAAAAAAAAAACCCAAACAAACAGTAATTTATTTCGCAGATAAAATCATAGACAATATCTTTGTATTATCTCCATATGAATCAGTAAAGTATTTGGCATTTCATAACTTTAAACTTGGGGTAAATGTTTTCGGCATAAATCAGTCTTTTAAGAAAAGGCAGTTATAAACTTCATCCTGCCCTCCCAACCCTCTTGGTGATCCCAGCTCTGAAATAGCACAGAAGAGCCAAAATTCCCTTTCTCCTCAGTAACAGGACCTTGGCCAGGAGAAGCATGGGCAAGGATCTTTGATTTTAGAGACTTGGGATAAGAATCCTTGTTTCCCAGAGGTTTTATTTCAGCTTACAGGAAGGGTGAGCCATGAGCATATATTTAGGTGCAACATTTCACAGGAATATTTAAAGGCCTTGTACGCAGTTATAAGTGCTTGGAGCTTTTCTTTGAGACCTTAACGAACCTCATTTCTACCACTTACCAGTTAAAGGAAATGTGTTAATAAAACATTTGAAAAGCCATTAGGTTTACAATCCCAAAATTGCTTCCCACATATCTTTCACAGGCCCTGTAGCTGTTTTTGGTTTTTTATAATTATATTTTAATTTTACATATGCCATTTTCTGTGTTCTTACAATTAGTCTTAATAATTTAATCTGTTAACTCTGTAACTTTTACCCACCATTTCCTTCTTCTTGCCTTTCCAGGCTATGTTCAATGTAAAATTCTATGTAAAATTCATAAACCTGGTAAATTAAAAATAGATTCATATGTTTTGCACTTGAGCAGAAGACTGTAGGTATGACAATTCACTTAATATGAAACATGTTCAATACTTTATTTTACCTTAATGAGTACTGTGTTCCTCCCTCTTTCACTTGCTCTCTTTCAGCCAAGTGAAACAAGAACACTGTTTTATTCTTTCCAGTTTAAACACATGAAGCCATTATTTCTGCTCACACATGCGTATTATTTCACAAACACCCCTCTAGTGCATTGCCTTTTCTTTAAGAGGAAAGAAAATAATGTAAGACTCATAAGATAAACTCTATTTCAAATTTTGTCGAGGTTTTGCTGTCAGTGGATTAATGCCCTGCCTGCCCTACACTCTTCCCCCACTCCCCTGAGACCTGATCTTAATCCCAGTTTTGACAACAAGCAAAATGTATGATGGTTCCAGATGAGTTCCCACATTTGTAACCTTCATAAAACTGCCAATCAATTAGAAAAAGCCAAATTTTTATCTTTCAGCAAAGCCTCACTCTGAGCTGAACTGTACTGGGAAATGTGAGATCAATTTTGTCTTTCCCTGGCATCTTCACTCATCCAATCCACTCTTTTCTAGGAGGCTCCTGCAGGGCTTTAACCAGAGCAATTCCCCAGTTTATGTGAATGTTAAATCCACTTCGCCAGTGTTGAAGCAAGCATATCCAGAACCTAGAAAGAAACACTCAGAGAGCTTCTCATAAACATCATATTTATTAAAAAGGTTTTATTCCATTTTTTCTGCTGTATTTTTCTTACTGCTCACCTGGCCCCTCTGTCAGACAGCCCAGCACAGGTCCTGCACACCTGCAGGGCCTTGCAGGACATGGCAAGATGTCCTGGGGACAGCAGGGTGCTACAGTGCTCCTCAC
This sequence comes from Pardalotus punctatus, assembly GCA_013400915.1. Lineage (NCBI taxonomy): Eukaryota > Metazoa > Chordata > Aves > Passeriformes > Pardalotidae > Pardalotus > Pardalotus punctatus. Next base: position 70,735 of record VZTX01007010.1, on the reverse strand, counting down.
CCTCCCCATGATATGGGTACAACTCCTGGGCCCTGGTGTTTGAGATTGCAGTGATAAATTATCTATTTTTATAACCTCGTTGTTTTATGAATATTTCATTTTACGCAAGGCACTTGTCCTGCTGAAAGCAAAAGTAACTGCTCCATATTTTTTGCTTTGGTTGCTAAAAGATTGGTTCACTTGTTTCAAATACCTGACAGAGGAATGCTAATTTATGCCAGTCTTTTAGCTGTGGGATTGATCTGCAAACTTATTTCTTTAGAAAAGTTTACCTTGCCTTCAGATGTCAGAAATGTTTTCCATGCTTCCTTTTCACATAGTTCTGCATTTTAATGAGTAACTTCAGCAATTATTGTGGGGTTTCTACATCACTTTTATACATAGAGAATTTGGAAACTATAAAGGATGAAGAAGCTTAGAAATAGTCTGTGTGGTTCTTTTTTGAATTTAATTACCTAAATTATATTTGTCATAGTTTGGTCTCTTTTTATGTTTATTTTTTAAAAGTGTTTGTTTGTTTCTCTGATATACCCACACATCAATTAAAGGAATTAATCAATGGATTAATCCAGTAAGTTACAAGAAATCAAAACCAGTTTTAAAACTAATAGTTATCGCATAGTGTCATTGAAATCTATCATGATGTGGTGCTGAGTAATCTGATAGCCAAATTGAATGTAGATTACTTTTCAGCAGAGACATGAAAGAGACTCATGCAGGGGGTCCTTCAAACTCCATCTGTGGAAGAAATTAGTTTGAGCTGGATCTTAAAGGCAAATTTGGTCTCATATGGCACAGGTTTTTTTTATTGTATGGGATGCAATGTTAAAGAATGGAAATTTGACTGTAATTTGCCCATTTAAAATTTCATAACACTTGGATTTGCAGTACTCACAGGAGGAAAAAAATTTGGAAGGAGCAATTGGAGCCGTGTTGTTAATTAGTTCACAAAAACCACTGCTGGCAACTGGGCCTGGTGCTACTCCTGGTCTGTCCTTCCCAGGATTTTCAGTGCCCCACAACACACACTGGGTTGAGGGCAGATATTGCTACAAGTTCACGTGCACAACGTTCTGGTGGTTCTTGGCCAGTATCAGTAACATCCGCTGCTCAGGGGCGCTGATCCAAGCATAGGAATCCATGTTTCAGGCTTCAGAGAGCCTGATTACGAGGCCATTATGAGAATCCTTGCAGATGGAATGAGGTGCTTCATAGGAGCAGGAGCCCAGCCTGGTTTCCAGTTATGTGTCAAGAGCTTCGTTAGGTTTTTCTCCTTCAAACTTCAGTCATCAGCTCTCAGCTCTGTTTTGGGATCCCCCTCTGTGTCTGCAGAGCCGCAGCCTGAGGGTGTCCCTGAAGAAAAGCCAACTCTTTTATGGGTCATTGGGAACCAGTATCCATTTCAGATTATATTGGCTCTGCCATTTTCTGACTGAAGGATACATACAGATATACAAAGGTAAGAGAGACAGGGAACAGAAATACAGGACAAGTTCTGATTTGACCCTCAGAGACATCAGAGGGCTTTTCCATAGAAGTCCACTAAATAAAAATTAGAGTTCCTCACCTCCCATCCACCCTTTGTGATCAAAGTCTGCATTTTGGTTTGTCCATATACATTAAATATGTGCCTTCCAAATTTCCTTACCTCATGGAGACAGGGTATCCTATTACAAAGTTCTATTTTGTGTTGGAAATTCCTGTGCCATCTCTCAGAATATTTTCAGAGCTTAACATCCTAGATAGATGCTGCTGTGTTTTCTTTATGTACCATCAGTAATTTCAGAGCAAATATGCTCCAAAGTCAGATGCGACCTTGATGATAAAAACCTTGAAAGAGTTCTCTGTACTCTGCCAATCTGGACAGGTACTGATAGGAAGAGGTAAAATGTTTATGAAGGACTCATATTTGTAGTGCATATTCTAAACCTGGTACTGAATAAATCATTGCAGTTATTTTTTTAATATTACCAAGAGCAGTGTTCTTCATTCCTCCCAAAAATGCGTTGTCTCTTTGTCTCTTGTGGAAGTTACAACCCAGAACTGCAAAGGTAAAAAGACATTAAATAGAGGGAGCAAATGTGATGTGCTGAGGAAGGTCAATGCTCCATGTTATGGGGTTTTTTGGGGGGTAGGAGGATGATTTGGGGATTGAATTTATTCCAGACTCCATATTAGCAGAAATGAGCCCATGTTCTTTTTCTTTGGAATTTTGTTTTTTCGGAAGTTGTTTTGCCAGTGTTAATTTCTGATTCACATTCATTAAGGGAACGAGAAGAAAGATAAGGGTAGCATGAGAGCAAAGAACATGATTTCTATTTCTGTCAAGTGCTGACAGTGGGGGTCTTTTTAATTTATTTGTTTAACACTTCTATCTGCATAAATTAGCTAGGGTGTCTGAAGTGAAGCACCTTTTTTCTTCTTCTCTCACTCTTTATATTCCCTCTTTGCACTGTCAATGTTTAAATTGTAATTGAGGTTAACTATTGAAAAGAGGGATTAAAACTCTTTTATTAAGTATGTTTTATTATTTCTACTACATTTACCAAAGACAGTCCCATAAACATACCCATTTTGGCAGAAGACAAGTCCTTTTAAGTTTTCTTTCGCTGGAAGTATTTCTGTTGAATCCTGAATAGGATCAATAAATGTATTTTTAATGCACAGGAGGTTACTTTTTATTTAAGCTGCAGATTCTTAAAATATTTAACATCATTCCATTCTCTGGTGAAATGCTCTTCTGTTCCTTAGCAGTACATTTTGACCTTGGTATTATTGCAGACTGTATTTCTGTTTTGTCTCATAGCCAGAACGTTCTGAAAAGAGATGGCTGCTTATTAAACCTCTCTGTTGTGGAAGCATAAAAAGATAATGCTAATATACAGCTGGCTCTACAGGTCAGATCTTTACAGGGAAGGCCTTAGAGAGTCGCTAATATCAACAATGTTGTTTTGAATTGCGTCAGCTGAGTGCCTGACCCTTCCTCTTAAATGAAATTGCACAGCACTTGAGAAAAGCCTCTCTCTGAAGATATCCCCAAAGACTCCCAGGGAACACCACATAGGTGGGCTACTTAAGATCCTGTTCTGCAAACCCTCATTTGTGCAAATAATCCCATTGAAGAAGATTATTTTTATTATTGGGTTTAAGCCTGGGTGTCTGATCACATGAATGAAGCAACCAGGATTGTCCTCTTCAGTCTGGAGGGTGAAGAATTATCACAGTATAAAGTCCATAATAGGAGCTCCTCTAATCTTTCTTCCACCCTTCCAGTGAAGGTTTCATTTAGCAGGATATGATGGATTTTATGCTGTTCTGCAGCTGGGTCTTTGCTGATGAGCAGAAAGCATCAGATCTCATTTGTTTTTAGAGCTATCTGTAAGGAACTGCTGTTTCCTCCGTTCTTTTCCTGCCATCTACTACTTCGTAGTATCAGTTGATATTCACATATTCAGTTGATTAAGAACTGTGGGTTGGGTTTTGGTTTTTTTGGTTCGGTTCGGTTTGGTTTGGTTTGGGATTTTTTCCGTTTTTTGAGGTTTTTTGGTTTTTTTGTTTGTTTGGTCTTTTTTGTGGTTTTTTTTTTGGGGGGGGGAGGGTTTTGGGTTTATTTTTTTTATTTTTTTGGATAACTAGAAAGAAGAAGTTGTAGAGGAAACAAATTATATTTACCACTCTTAAATTCAGCAAAACAGTTGCTAATTTCCAAACTTTTAAGAGATGATCAGCAGAAGTTTGTAGCCAGAGGGTCTGATGAATTTTAGAGACTGCTTCTTCCTCATGAAAAGGTCTGCAAAAGTTTGGGGGGAAAAAAAAGAAAAAGAAATGTGTCTGAACTCTGAAGATTTCTTCTGTATCCATGCAACCTGACCTTCAAAAAATCACGTTATGCCAAAAATTATACTTCCAAAATTGACTTGTTAGGAGTTTCTCTGCAAAAAGCTACCAGGGGCTTTTTCCCAGTGTTATAACAAATGGAACTAACAAGACACCACAGTTCTCCTGGGACTTGACCCAAGACCTGCCTAACTGAATTTTTCAGAGACTCCAAAGCCAGAAGGAAACATTGAATTGCCTAAACTCCCTGTGTAGACTGGTCAAAGGACTTCACTCTTTTAATTCTCTCCTGAAACTAGGGAGGTGCATTTGTGATAAAAATAGCTTTTGTAGAGAAGCTGCAGCTATTCCTCTCTTTGCCTCTCTCTGTGTCATTTTAGTTTTCAGCTTCAGTATTCATGGCAGATGTGGGCAGGTGTTATTGCACTGCTGCTGAGCACTTATACAAAGCCATATCTACAGCAATCCATGTATTCTTGAGTGAATTCCTTATTTATCCCTGGTGTAAGGGGTAATATCAGCACAGTGGGCCCTCCATACAGCTGGTGTCATCCTGCAGGGGTCTTTTGACCTCAGAACTAAAGAGATTTTTTACACATCATATCTGGCTTAGATAAATATAATAGCAGAGTTCCAATATTTCAAGTGTCACTTGAGAAAATGCAGTGAGAGGAGGGTTTTTTCCCCATTTCTACTGGGATTGTTGTCTACCGTTTGTAAAGCTTAAGCAAAGAAATCTTAAATCTCTTTCATGCTCTGATATTTCTGTACTGTAATCTCTGGATATTTTCAGCACTACAACAAGCTGTACATCACTTTTCCTGATGATAAGGTTGATAAGGATGACTATGAGAGTGTGTTGTAGTAAAAAAGAAATTACATATGGCACACCTAGACTTACAGTGAGATGGATATTGCACTTTAGTCTGTCTGAGTGGATACTAAGTTATGAGCCTGAAGGTCAATTGATCCCAGCAGAGGATTGTGAGATCTGAATGCTGGAATGATCTCTCCCAGATCCCTGCTGTGAGTCCTGTGGTGTGAGGGGTAACTGGTGCTGTGAAATAGCAATAATTTCAGAAGCGCTTCAGGGCCTTTCTTGCTGTGTCACATCTCCCCCAGCCCCAGTGCTGCCCTGTCTGACAGTGTTTTATTGCCAGAATCTGGGAAGAAAATACTTCATCTCCCCTGTAATGGATATATTGGATATAGTATATTCCTTTTTGCCTGTGACAGATCCAGACTGAGGAATTGTGTTGAGAAAAGTGAATCGTGTTTAATCTCAACATTCAGGTGCCTGACTGTGTACCAGGAAACCTCCTCTGTCTCTTGGTTCTTAATCTGTTTTTAAAAAGCATATTGGTTATGAGGAAATGGCGAGCTCCTTTTCGGGAGCTGTAGCTGTAATGTTGGACATCCCTGTCTCTTCCATGAGAGAAATGGCTGCTTTGGGCCCCTTGTTCCTGGTATGATATGCAATGGCATTTGCCAATTCCCCATTATTTAGTGGACAGAAAGAAGGATAAAGTTCGTATATTCCTTAGTTATGTGTTTGCTCCATGAACACACCAAAAATTTTCACAATTTGCTTCCCTATCTCATTAGCTTTCTCTTATTTTAATTTTTACTTTCCCCATCTTAGCATTTTTGAAAAGCAAAGTATTCTTTAATCACAAAGTAAGGAGGAAAGTGAAGATTCTCTCTGATTTCTAAGGTTTACTTCACAGTCTCTTACACTTAATGTTGTCTTTTCATAAAGCCTGATGGAGGGAACTTGGTCTGTCAAAACTTCAGAGGCTTTTTCCAGGCTAAACTCAAGATCCAGGATTACTTCTCTGTTCTATCAACATTTTCTTTAATAGCCGTTATTTCCCAATGCTTTCTTTCTTGGGAAATTCAAATAACTTCAGAGTTTCAGCAAGGAGAGGAGAGGGAAAAAAAGGAACAAACTCTCAAATTGAAAGGAGTTTCTCAGACTGTTCACCAAAGAAGAATCTCTAGAGATTGTGTCTATTCTTCTTTCCAGAGCATCTTGGTTTGCCTCAGAGTTCTCTGGTAATTGATAGATTAATAGCAATGCTCTTGGTCTTCTGGGTATCTTCATATATAAATGCAGGCAGGATGAAAGTTTTGTGGGCAGCCTTCAAGCAAGAAAATAACTCTTAAAAAACTTTTTTTTTTTTTAAAAGATTCGGTGGCTTATACAATTTGATAGATTTGGAGGGGAGACAGTTTAATTGCATATGTTTCTTTCCCTGCAAGCCAATTAATCTATTTCTTAAAATTTTTCCACATTAAAAACCCCAAATCTCTGCAGTTGGAAAGCTGGATTCATTTCAGCTGACCTGATGAGGATAAGATATTTATAATTAGGAAATTTTAAAGCCCATTATTCAATTTAAACAAATTTCAATCTGAAATAGTCTTTTGTCAACTCATGTATTGAAACAGGTTTTGAAAATGAAAAGTACCCTTTTAAAATGTTTGAAATATCTATCTGATTCAGACTCTGACAGATCTGACTTGAATTCATTAAAAATTTCAGTAATGCTAAAAGAGTTTTCAAAGGAGTAAATGATTTTTTGTGGAAATGTTCTTACAGTTCTCTTGACCTGCTGAAATTGCCAAGGTCTGTAGTGTGAGAGGTGCTTGTGTTGAGCAAAGACAGCGAATCTGGGCAGGTTCCTGAAGGAGTAACGAGGTGTAAATAATAATGGGAGTATCTGCTATGATTTTGTTTTACAGAATTCCTGTCAAGGGTACTGCATTCCAAGGAGCACCGCCCTTTCTGTGCCTGCAGCTCCCCACTGGCACGGGGAGCTGGCCTTGCTGTCCTACTGTAATTTGAGATGCAGTGAATTATGCAATCAAGGGTGGAAAACATTTTCTGGACGGAGGGAGGGATGCTATGGATGTGCCTGCCCTTGTGCCTGTGACTCCCAGCAATTGCCCTAATTGCTCTCTCCTTAAAAGGTACAAGAATTCAGTGATATAATGAGCCTTTCTGCAGACTGACACCTCTAACAAAGCCATGCCTCTCTACTCCTGATTTACTGCTCATTACTGTGCCCCTTTTGAAGGACAGATGTGCTACTTAATTACTGGAAATGGCACAAGTGGGTCTGTCACACATTGCTGTTGATAGTGCCTGAGGCAGGGCTTCCTCCCCAGCCTTGGCTCTGCCACCTCTGCCATGATGAAAAATTGAAATTTTTGCTTTCTTTTTCAAACTGTACTAGATATTTTAAAATAATCGAATCCTGCATTTGGTGGTGTTGCTGAGCAAGTGTTTTATAATTCAATTTAAAAGTATTTGCCGCTACATGCAATTAAATTTGCCTTTAAAGTCTAATTATCTAATTTAAATGCAATTTGATAATGCCTCAGACCTTTAAAATGTCTTTTCCCTCTTTCCAGGCTCTCTCAGAAGATATATTCTAAAGATAATTTTTATATACATTTTTGTTGGGAAATACAGGGCCAGAAATTGTACTCACATCAGCTGTGTTCTGAAGTGTCTTTTAAAGGTTTCCAGGTACTAAAGAAATGAAGCAATAAAGAATTTTCCTTGTAATCTTACAAGAGCTCTTCACCTGCTTTCTCAGCACTTATCTGTGTTGTTTAATATTTATGCCAGAACCTGGTGTACATTGATTGTGTTTGGATCTGGCTCAAGGCTTCAGCAGATTTAGTCTTGATGGACACCAAAGCCAAGGACGATAGAACCAAAGCACAAGGATCCATGGACTTGTTGGTTTTGCTTTCCTACCTGAAGGTGCAGGCCCATGCTCACAGGCTGTGCCCATGGGGTAGATGTACACATACACCTGTTCCAAGCACCCCTGTGCACAAACACGGCATTTTCCCATCCCTCAACACGTTCAAGGCCAGGTTGGACGGGGTTTTGAGCAGCCTGGTCTAGTGGAAGGTGTCCCTGCCCTTGGTCTTTAGGTCCCTTCCAACCCAAACCATTCTGTGATTCCGTGGCCATTTCAGACTGGGTATGTCATACTTGTGCGCATTGGTACAGCGTAAAAGCTTAAAGATAACTGATTTGATATGTTTTAATAAATAATTGCATGTAATATTTAAAAAACCAAACTGTTATCAACAAGGCAAAGAAGCTGTAGCACTTTGTGTTTCTTGCACAGTCTCTTAGTTTGAAAGAGTTTTCCAGAGCCAAATTCAAAGGGTGATTATTCCATGGACATCTGCAATTATGTTTCTCCTACAGATCAATAAAGGTAAATTTCTGTCCACCAAAAGACACCCCATGTTGAAAGAATGGAGAAATAAGAATTTGTAAAACAGCATTTAAAAGTTAGGGTGGTTTTTTGTTAAATGCTGTATTTTGTAGCTCCTTTCTCACTGGGCACTGCCAGCAGATGTCAGTGCCAGCCCCACTGGTGTCCTTTGTGCTCGGGCTGCATGGAGGAAATTGCTTTCCCTTACAAAAGAAACTCTCTGTCAAGCTGATGTTGTGTTAAACAATGGTTGTAGGTAAAGCTTTTGAGCCACCACTTTAAATTCTGCCTCAACGCCAAGAATACTGTGAAGTGTTTAAAAAAGGCACTCCAAAAATAAGTATAATCACCTTAAACACACACAGAGCGTCTCTCTTTTCAGGCAGCATTCTTAAGAATCGTGGCAGGAAACTTCTCTTTCTTCCATTGATCATAAAAACATCTGCTAGAAATGCAAATGTGCTCCTCCCACGTGGGATGGGGAAGGTGCCTTTTAGCCCATGCTGTGGGTGAAATTGGTTCCACTTCAAAATTTCTTATGGGTATCCTGCCTTGAGATCTCAAATTCAAGCTTAAATTTCATGAATTCCCTCTAAAATGAGGACAACCTTTCCGGCTTGAATAATCACAAATATGTGAATATGTTATTATTTTGGTCAAAGTTTGAACTTGATAATCTCAGAGATCTTTTTCAACCTTAATGATTCTATGGTTCTATATTTGAGTATTGGTCCTCATTGTGGGAGGTTTAAAATTTGAATAGTCTGCTTGAAAAATCACATACCAATTTTAGTTCATCTTCATATTATTTTGACATCCATTAGAGCTTGAATTTAATAATATGACCAGCTATTGCTCACTGCTGCAAAGCAAATAAACTTTAGCAGAAATCTGCTCTACCCCAACAACATTGTTGATTATTTCTTGTTTATGTTCCTGCCAGCTGCTTTCTGTTAGTCTGAGACTTATCTGATCAGGGCTGAAAAAAATGTGCATTTATTGTTGTCCTTATCCTGGTCTGTCCTCTTTCCAAATCCTTTCCTATCAGAGAGATCTGATTTGCTGGAGGTTATTCCTGCTGCCAAGTTTTCTTCCCATGCCAGATCCAGCTGGATTTCTATATATTCTACACTCTGTTCATGTTTTCTTCCACTAGTTAAAACTCATTTTATTTTCATTTGGATCATTAAATTGTCATTGTAGTCAGCCTTTTTGCCCTATTTTTATTGCATGTGCTCACAAATCGCATTATATTTAGATTATAACCTTCTTGAATCTTGCAATATCTCATATTTCCCTTTGTTATATGAAACTGAATATTTTTGAATGTCAAGTTTTGCCTGAATTCACATCCCACACTCTTCAACTTTCCTCTGAAACCTTCCATTGTTTACCAGGGCCTCATGGAGATTTCTTTCCATGTCCAAACCACTGGACCTGCAAATAGTGAGGGTCTGCCCACTCCTGCCCTCAGTTGTATACATGTCAAAAATCTGCCTTCAAGGGAGCTTGGCTGTTCCTTAACAAACTTTTTTTAGCAAATTCAACTTTTGCACAGTAACTTCCAGGCAGAGAAATGGGGCCAGTTCTTCATAAATCTTTATCAAGTTTTTTACTTGGTGTTTGTGTGAGTTGTACTAAATAATGACTGGTGACCTGTCAGCTGAGCTCCCCAGAGCTCTGGTAGGTAATCCAATATATTCTCATCACTGTTAGCATATTTCCTCTGACTATCAATCTATGATTCATTTCTACATATGAATATAGTCCCGACATCTTCAGAATATTATTAAAGGACTTTATACCCTTAAGCATTCATGTTCTAATAGAAACACTAAAAATAAGTTACAAAATTCAGCTGGTTTAAAATGTTTGGAATACCTGGAAGGGGTGTGATCAAAACTGGAAATTGGACGGGTAAAGGGAAATTACTTGCGTGAGGTTGGTTGTGACTGGAGGCTCATTTTGGATTCATCCCTTCTGCCTCTGAACTTTGATTTACACTCAAGATGTTATCCTGACTGTTGAGACTTTCCCTTCTCACACAGTCCAAGGCATCGGAGGTGCTCACCTGCTCCCTGAGGAACCACTGCAGTTAACTGTGCTGTAGATGAAGGCAAAATGGTAATTATGACGGTAATTGTAAAGATTGACCTTTACAAAAAAGCCCCAAAGCCTCAATGAATGGTTTTGAGCTCCAGTTTAAAATGAATTTGTGTTCACTAGATATCAAAAGGGTTTTTGTCCAGTGAATTTGATCTAATGTCCAAGGAGAGACTTCACTTGTTGCTACACTCATTTTCACAATAAACAAGGTATTGCACAGAGTGGTAATAAATACAACAGAGCAGAGAAGTGGAAGAAATACCCACTGGTCCTCTTGTGCTGTGCTGTACCATCCCTTTAGCTCTGTGTTAGTCAAGCTGTCACCACAGAACAGGAAAATGGTCTTAACAGCTGTCAGTTCATCAAAATGAACCCTCTGAATATCAGTGTTTCATTTCCATCTGCACAATTCAGAAACGTGGGGGTCTGTAATGACACATCTGCAGTTGCACAATATCTTGCTTGGTTTGTAATGGTTTGAGGGCAGCACGATAGAAAATGTTCCATATGAGCATCCTACAGTGGCTCAAAAATAATGCACTCATAGCTTGGGTTTCTTTCATTATTCAGTATTGCAAGGCTGTTCAAAAGAACCAAACCTAACCTTAGTATTGGGTAATTTTGTGTTGGCAGTGCTTGCAGCCAAAGAGTTCTCAGCAGAATGACGAATAAAGTAATGAAACTTCAAGTATCATGCTGATACGTTCCCTCTTTGGAAATTCTCAGGTTTTTTCTAACACTTTAGGAAATTAAAAGGCAGGAAAAACTACTTCTCATCATGTGCTATTTCTAATTGGCTCCTGTGCTGGAGAATTGCTTTCTGGGCTGTGACACATTGATTTTGATGAAGAGCAGTAAATATCTGTCTGGTATTTGAAATCTACAGTCACTGTAGACTGAATGACATATTGCATTGCAAAGGGGCCAATTTTAATGCCCCTCTTTGACCTTTTCTGTGCTTTCCCAAAACTAGTGTGGTCAGAATCAGAATAAAATCCATTAAAACCTACAATTTGGGGATGTAAGGTAATAGCACAATGTGATGTTTCACTTTATTAAATGACTCCTGCGAAGTAGCAAATGTCAAACAAAAATGCTGGCTCTAGTGGCAAAATAATTTTAAAAGGTGCAGAGATGGAGGAGCACTTCAATAGTGCTCTTGGGGCAGAGCAGCTCGGCTCTGACTGCTGCTTTCAGCATCGCAGCTCTTGAGTGGAGCAGGACACGTGTGCTTTATTCAGGAAGCATTTAACATCTAAGAGGAGGGGGATTCGGTTTGTTTTTTCTCATCCAGGAATGAAGTGTAAATTAAGACTCTGAGAACGTACATTCATGGCAGCATCCAAGTTCTCTTTCACTGAAGGTGTGATTATTAAAATAGGATGTGCCCATGTTTTTCCCAAAGCTTTAATGTGAGGCTTCTCTTTTGGAACAGAGGGAAAATCACATCTTTTGTTTTCTTTTTTTTTTTTTTCCTTTTTTTTCCCTATGTTCCAAAGTCAACCTAGCATGAGAAGATGGGAATATTTTTAGGTAAAAATCTAGGCAAATTATTTTGGCAAATATGTCTTGCTCCTAATGCAGCTGGCACATCCTTCACTGTGCCAGAGTCCCCACTATTGGATGCTGAGGATAACTCAGTGTGATGGCTTATATGGGGTAGATTGTTTTAGAAAACACCCAGCAAAGGGACAGAGCAAGTCTGCAGAACCTCAAAAAAATACGAATTATTTAAATGTCCAGCTGAAGGTTTCTCAGCCAAAGCCTTCTACTTTGATTTACTAAAAGCCATTACTAGACCTATTTCCAGACAGATTAGCAATGCAGCTTGGAGATACTGGCATGACAAGGACTGGGAAGGGATGAGTAAGGGAAAGGAATTAATCTTGTAAGAGGTTTCTGGCTTTCAAAATATATTTTCTGGGGGAAAAAAAAAGAAAAGAAAAAGAGTTTTAGGGCTCTCTGATCCAAAGCAGAGAAGGTTGAGCATTAAAGAGGAATTCTGGGGTGGGAGTAAGTGTTTCAAGCACAAGCTGCTGAGCTGACACAGGACTTAAACCAAGTTCCTCCTTGCTACTATTTCTAACATTGAAAACAGATAAGTAAACCTGGGCATCTGCAGTCCCTTCCTAGCTTTGTTACAGATTTCCCCTTCCCATTCACTCTTCCTATCGACTCCAATTGATATTTTCTGGCATATTTTACATGACTCCAAGGGGAACACCTTCGTGGTGCACCATGAGGATTTGTGCTGGCAGACACCAAACCAGCCCTGGCCAGGCTGCAGCTGGCCCAAGGCCACCCTCTCCAGGGCTGGAGGAAAGCCCTTTTCATGGTCTGTCACCTTTCCAAAGTGAAATACTGTAAGCCAGGGAAGTGTGAGAGTTACAAACCTGAGACGTGAGAGCACAGGGAGTTACTCACATCTTGGAAAATAAGTATTTTATGGGACTGAGGAGATACATAAAAAAGCAGGCTATCAGGACTTACTTTTGCCTCATGAACATAAATGAAAAGATAGAATGAGCATCTGTGTGTAGAGAGGCACTGAGTATTTTTGCTGGATCCTTTTTCTTTTTCTGCTCTCATTACTCTCCTTTGATTCTTAATGCCCTTTAATTTATTATCTAAAAGGTTGTTATTTGGTGGCATCATGTGCTGTCGGTTCCATTTATTCAGAAAGCTCTTGCTAATTGCCAGCTGATTCTGTGGTAGCCTGCAAATTGCCTGCCTGGAAAGAGGGCAGCCATTCTTGAGCATTTTTGAGGAGGAGATCTTTTTTATTGTCATGTGACCTTCTTGTTCTGCTTTGACTGGATGCTCTTGTACTCAGGTGGGCAATAAAGATAATATCCTGCAAAGATAAATTGCAGGATTAAATTCTGTCCAAACGTGTCTACAGTGAAGACTTTCCATTCTAACGCCTTTATTAGTGGAACAGACTGGTAACGCATTGCCTTGAGGGCTGTGATATAAAGACCTTGTAGAACTAGTTTTTTTCCCAGAAAAGGAAAATGTAGCTGTTGTAATTGTCACTGTTGACAAAACATTTAAATGGTCACAAAAGCAATTAGCATTTATAGATTTTTAGATGACAACAGCAGTTGGATTTCAAATAAAGTACATCAAAGTTCACTTTCCTCAGATGATAAGAGACCTCAAGCTGAGACTTGCTGTCACTGTTCTTGGGTCCATTTTGAGTAATAAGTTATATAACAAATATATCCTGCACATCATTTGCATCATCCTAACACAACACACTCTCCTTTAGAGAATTTTGGTAAATATCATTAGAAAAAAGCATGTTGAAAGTTTGCTCACTGACAACACCTGACTGATCAAGGGGTTCTGTGTTCTGATATTTAGCTAAAGTAATGTGGTCTCAATTTTTAAGAGTTCTCCATTTTGAAAAAAAAAACCAAAACCCTGAATATTTCCTTTATCTTCCTAAGCCCATCAAAATCCTGTAAGAAAACCACTAAAAAATGTTCCTATCCATGTGGGTGGATGTTGGACAGCTGCCAGGTTGTGCCAGTAGCACTGACATTTGAGACAGGGATTTTATTCTACTTTAGAAACATATCCTGTAAACATTAATTATAAATCTGCATTGATTTGATTGTGCTAATTCATGTGAGACTATCCTAAGTGTAAGGCAGATGAACTCTGACTGCTCATCAGGATAATTTTTGACCTGTGACTTTGAGTGTGGTCAAGTTTTAACATAAATTTGCAACCAGAAGCTTAAACCTCTTATGTTTCATTGAGGTTTGCAGCCCTCCTCCCCACCCCTGTGTTATTAATAACCTGCTAATGAACTGACAGATACTGCACTTATGTAAATGAGGAGATTGTTGAACTGAGAGGTAGCCTTCCTCAAAAAAAAAAAAAAAAGAAAAATAAATTACCCTTTCCAGTCTGATAATTTACTGCTCTCCTCATCTGGTTGATCGAGATTACACATCTGCATCCATGGTGTATATAATAATGCATGATGGTGCATGTCATAATCATGACCTTTTAAGTGTTTTGTATTCCTCAAATGTAGAAAGAACAGTCTAAATTGGCACAGACCCTGTAAAGGTGCACGTTAATCCTTGATCAGTTTTCCAGGCTTTATTCTTCTTTAGGATATACTCTCTCTATATGTGAATATAGAAGCACATCCATGTGTACATATGGTTATCTGTAGGAGAATCAGTTGTAGAGATCAAAATAAAGTTTTGGAAAAGTCTATTGAATCTTCTCTATCTAATTTTTAGCACCTCACACCTAATAAAATGTGGACTAGTTGTAGTCTAGGGAACCAAAATGAAAAAGACTGAGGTGTTACAAAACATGACCTGAAAACGCATTGTAGAAAGATAAATATGAATTGTTAGTTAGTTAATGATGAGAAAATGTCAGGGGATGCGGTAATATCCTCCAGGGACTTACAAGATTATTGGAAAAAGGAAGGAAATCCCCAATCTGCAGCAGCAACAGACCCAAATTCATGTTTTTTGGGTTTTGGAAAATTTTCTTAAACACGGAGAAAATCTCCAATAATAAGAACATTTAAGAACTTTAGTGTAGGATGGTTCTGGAGTGCCCAGAGGTCTTTAAGAGCTATTTATGTACCATATATAAGATATGACACAGTTGTACCTTAACCCACTGGCGGTCTGGAATAAATGAGATAGTCTTAAGCATTTTGTCTGATACTGTATTATGAAGATTTATTAGTTAATGAAGATTTCTGTTATATTAGGTAATGATTTCTAAAACGTGTTAGGAGTAGTGGGTAGAAAATATTACTGCAACTTCAAAATGGGACTTGAATACTCAGGTTTTTTTCTTTCTTCTGTCTCTTTTCCATCAGTATTACCTGATACACCTATTTTTATGCATTTTACTGGTTTGTTTTTATAGATTTCTATTCCATCAGTCTCTCTTCTCCCTAACAGTAAGGTATTTCTCTGTGGAACTGGGCAGCCCACTGTTTTTGACATCAGAGCATATTGTCCTTTTTCTGGCAATAATTTATTAACCTTTGTGCCACAGTGGGAACTATCAATAGAAATGTAAGGAAAAAAGAATAAAGATTGTCTTCTCAGCTCCTCAGAGGTAGGATTCTTTATTGTGGGTGTCTTTATTCCCCTCGTTTGTGAGCTGGATGGAGATGGAGTGGCCCTGGGGGTGCCCAAGGCTGCTCTGGGGGCTGTTCGTCACCTGAACTCCACAGAAACTTCTGCCAGACCCAGAACACCAGAGCCCCTGACTATGAGATCAAATGGGATGAGCCAAAGAGAGCTTTTTCCTTTTTCACAGTACTGCCTGATAATTCTATCTCAGCCCCCTGTAAGCCTCATGTCTCTCTTATTCCCTCTAATCATGCCCCTGGTAAGGCACTAAGAACAATGGCAGGGAATTAACGGTGACAAGCAGCAGTGATGTGTTACTGAGAATGGAGCGTTTGTCTCCACTTTATCTCTACCACCAGGGCACACATTTCTGTATTTGTAACATCTCACTGCCAGGCAGTTTGACCTATTTATATTCAGTCAGAGTATCCGTGATTTGAGTTTGTTATTAATCATTTCACTCAACTAGAATCTGCTGTTATTTGCCCTTTGCTGATGTATAATGCGATCAGCATTTATTATGCATCACTCCTCCCTCTTTGAGCTTAAATTTAGTTTTGCTATTTTTTATTCTTTTGATTGTATTTATTGTTCTCATTTTATTTTTCTTTCCCATTAGTAGAGAACCCTTTCTCATTTCTCATTGTTAATGACATATAAGCTCAATTGAAAATAGAACAAGTTTTGATACATAGTATTTGGTCACTATTTCTATTGTGCAGAGGACTGAGGTTTTCATTTCAAATACCTTAACTAAAGTTTCTATTCACATTTTGCTCAAGTAATATCTTAACTTTATATAATAATTATCAATTTTATATAGTGCTTTTTTCTATTTGTATATTCATTTTAATATTGGTTCCCAAGTGGCTTAATGACATTTAACTTTACCAATTCTGAATCAAAGCTCTTTTCTTTTCTATTTTTAACTTTTTTTTGGATTTGGCACATGCTGTCTCACAGAAAACAAGTCCAAATGTTAATTTTTCTTCTGTCAGCACATAATTCTATTTTTTAACCAAAGCCTTTTGCACATCTGAGGTGAGATTCAGAACTCATTAATGTCTTACTTAACATCAGGGGCTTTAAATTCAACTAGGAGCAGAAAGGATTATTTCAAGATCTTGTCATGATATCCTCTGTCAGCTACACCACCACAAACTGCTTCTTATTCTACGGGGACAGAGAAATGGTATTTTAATCTTCTCTACTCAAAGCAAAGAATTGGAGTTAAGTTCAGCTGTGCTTATGAAATTTCTTTCAGCACTAACAAAGAGTTTTCAATTAAAATATTGTAACAGCCATGGCAGAAAATCAATGAGTGGAGTTCTACTCTGTGAAAGACAGAGACACCATTGAAAAATTGTTTCAAGGCAGATAGAGGCTATTTGCCAGGTTTCTGAGCATGTTCTGAACTTTATTTTATTCTTTTTTTTTGTTTGGTTGGCTGATTTGATTTTTTTTTTCTTTTGGTGTTTTTTTGGTTTGGTTTGGTTTTTTGTTTTTGTGGGTATTTTGTTGTTGTTTTTGGCTGTTTTTGGGGTTTTGTTTCGTTTTTTTTGGTGGGGACTCTTAAAATTCTAGTGGGTTTTTTTGGAGATTGGAATAGCAAGGATTAAAGTTTGGCTTTTGGCATGTGCTGCTTAGTTTGTACATTTTATCCTGGAAAAGGCTGACCAGATTCCACCCGAGAGAGCTGAGGTTACAATATGGAAAGGAAGTTATGGAAGGGGAAGAAGGAGCGGAACTGGGTGCAATGAGATACCTATAAAAATGTTCACTTAGACACGACACTTTTTTTAATCATAACTTCTGGCTACAGCACAGCACCAAGCAGTTTCTGAAGTGCAAACTTCCTCTGGACATGTTATTAAAAAATGCTTTTTCAGTGGGAAGCTCTTTTAAATTTAAGAGAGAAAGAGAGCTCTCTAAGGTGAGACTTGAAGATGTGAATCAGCTTATATTATCTCAGAAGCTCTAAGTAAGCCCAGGCAATAAATATGAAAAAGTGCCTTCTGTCTGTGGAGAGGAGTAAGGAGAGGTGACAAAGAAAGGTAATAAATGCAGGAGGAAATGGAAGGAAAAAGGTTGGAAGTGTTTTAGGCAACACGTAGGAAGATAAATGGCAAAGACTGGATGTGTTAAAATGCCATGAGAAGAGGAAATCTACTCCTAAGGCTCTGCATCCAGGTTTTCCAGTTTGGGGACTGTAGTCCTGATCTCAGCCCAAAGAAACACTAAAAGGACTGGTGAGGATGACTCCATCCCAGGCCTGGCCTTCAGATTCTTTCAGGTTTTGAATGAATCCACGAAGAAGTGAGACAACAGTGAGGGACACAGAACACATGCTGAGAAAAATTTTATAACTTTTTATTTCTTCTTGGGTTCCTGTTCATATATCCCAGTGTAGATTCCCATAACTGATACTGTAAAGCAGGATGCATAATGGCCAAGTTCTGCTTGCCTTTATTCTGGCTGAAATTTATTTAGGCCATTCATTTAGAGTCTTATCTCTACTTAGCCATCAATTTTCATGAAATCTGTAAAAATCTTTGGCACCTTTATCTTTTTTTCTGTGTTTGCTCTACAATTTATGAATAGATTCAGAATTGTTTGGAAGGGCAAGGACTGGCAAACAGAGAGGTAGACAAGCATGCATCATAATCAGAGAAATTATATTTCCTTAGAAAATCAAGTTGGGTAAGAACTTGTTGGAAAAGCGGATATCTTATTTTTGTGCATGCACATACAGGGGTTTGTGTGAGTCAGTGTTTGAATGCTTTCACAGTTTTAAGATGCAACTCCTAATTTCTTTTTACCAAGCCTGCAGCTGATTGACTGCACTACCCAGCCACCTTTCCACAGTATTTGGAAAACTACAGCAAAGCTACAGGAACGCTAGATCATTTAGAGCAAAATAACTTTTCCATAGTTAATGTGTACCAATGACTCTGTTAAAAGAGGCAAAACAAAAATTGCAGTTAAAGGAGTGTAAAGGTTACAAAGTCAAATGCGTAAAAGTTGGGAAGCGTTACACTGATGGCTCTGTGCAAGTTTAATTTGGCTTCCTTGAGTGCATGCATTATGATACAGTCTTTAATTACCTGATCACACGCTGCTTTCTCCGTGGGACTCCTACCTCATTCAGTGCACTGGATGAATGTGTCTCACTAAATGAGTAGCTATTCAGTGTTTCCTTTTATTCTCATTATTCAATGCGTATCACCATGACTTATTTACTGATCTTCTAATTCTCTTTGTAAATTCAGGCTTTTTTATTTCCTCATGGCCTTTTCAGCGCTGTGCTTCATTAAAGTACCCACGTGCTTCTCATATATCAATGCCTTTATCTTCTCAAGGCAGCTGTAAGGTGGCATGAAGTTGATACAGTTTTTGAGGGTAAATGGAGGCTGCTAATTGTACTAGTATTCATTAATTTTTGAGGATCTGCTTTAAGACTTAAAATCTGTATTTCACTTTAAACTTTTAAATCAATGAGCTCTATCCTTTTATGGGTAACCCTCAATATTTCATTTTGTAAGAGACCTCATAACAAGGAGTAAATTAGCATCCCATTTTTAACCAAAGTTTTAATTACCAGAAGTTATTTGAGTACCAAAAACAGTTTTGATCTGAGAATTTGTGCTTTTCCTCTTCCCCTCTTAATATTGAAATCAATGGGCTCAGTTTGTACACACCCCCACCAAGGTGGGATTTGGTGGGTGCACCAGCAGTGCCAGTTCTGTGTCTTGTGTCTGAAAGGGGAATTGAAGGGAATTTGTCCTATAATCATCATTTTCATCCTTATAGGTCCCTTATTCCCACAGGGAACTCTGTCTGGTCTCTAAACAGCACTTCTCGGTGTGATCTTGCTCCCATCTAAAGCATCTGTGCAGTCTTGTCTTACCCTTCCTGAGATTCCAAAACTCTGGCTGAACATTATCCCCTTCATAGAAACATTAGTTGGATTAGTTTTATATTGCAAATAATGTATTGTGTACAGATAGTGTCATAAGTATCATTCATCTCAATTTCAGCTGGCACGCATTCCTTTTACTTTATAAATGCCTACAGTAAATATGACTCCAGTGGATAGTTATAGGAAAAGAATTTACAACCAAGTTAAACCAGAACCTATAATCTCTTGTTCCCTTGAAGAGAATTTAGAGAGTGGTCATTAGCACAATATGAACATTATTTTATGTATTTAATATTTTTAATATTACTGTATAATTCAGATCTGCAGTAAAATGTACATGATTTTAAATGTCAGAATAACAAAGGACAGGAGCTTTAGTCATTGCAAGTGTGTGCAGAAATGGAGATATGCAAGTTTTGTCTCTGACAAAATCTCACCATTGAAATGATTCAGTACAGTCCTCTCATTGAGCAAGTTGATTTAATACACTTATTTAAACTACATTCATCACTGTCTCCATTTTTGTATAACTGTGAAATTGACTTGTTTTGGTACATCCCATAATACCTGATTAACCCTCCTAAAGCACCGTGGAGGGAGAGATTCAGGGGAAGTGTTCTGTGTGATTTCCCAAGCTGCTCCGTGCTCGCTGCTCCGCAGTAATAGGTTTTGTGCTGGGTGCATCCTAAGCGAGGCAGTCCTGCCGTACAGGCAGCCCTGTTTTCCTTCTGTTCCCTCCTTCTGCCTGCTCCAATACCTTGGAATAGGGGAGAGTCCCAGGCACAATTTTCTTTCTTGAAAGCAAGGGAGGTAACCCCTGGTCTAGTGAAAGCTGTCCCTGCCCATGGAAAGGGAGTTGGAACAAGATGATCTTGAAAGTCCCTTCCAACCCAAACAATTCTGTGATTCTGTGAGTTTTGAACCTTTATTTCACAAAACAAAGCTGTGATCCTTGCATTCATGAGTGGTTTTAATTCAGAACTCTGTCAAATCACTCAGATTCTGCAGTCTAGATTTAAAGCTCTAAACCTTTCCGAGTCCTTTACCTGGAGCTTTACAGGAGGGTATGACACCAAATTTTTGTGTAAGACATTTGACTGAGAAATCATTTCATTATTATCTGCTTCCTATCTGCAGAACAAAATAATACAGTATTATTTTGAGATGTTTCCCTTGTGACAAGAATTTATGACATTTTGAAATTATTTCCAAAATTAATTTTTTAATATTTCCATGCTCTAGAGCTGTAGAAAATCTTCAGACCTGGAAAAATCAGTTTGTGTCAAGTAACTTTTTCGTGTTTTACCCTTTTCCATTTTTTTTCTTTTTCTCTCTCTTTTTTTTCTTTTTTTTTTTTTTTAGAGTACAGCACCTAAAATGTATTTGTTAATTAAAAAAAAATAAGGCTGTTCATTTAGAAGATGAAATAAAAGAGAGAATTTGGAATATTTTTGGAAAGTGTACTTTGGATGCACTTTTGTTAGAAATTTAATAGCGGTTTTAATTTTTAATAGATCTGAATTTCTCTGGAACAGCTTACCTGAAAATTTCTGTTCATATCTCAAATTCACTCCTGTCTCACAGGGATTGTAGTATGATGTATTTAACATTTCTGCACCTTTTTGGGGACGTAGAATGTTGTAAAAATATTAAGCACAGGTGAAGAGGGGAGTGACTACGATGCGGAAGCAGCAGAGAAAGAGAAGCGAAGTAAACATTGCTGTCCTCCCCTCAGTTCAGTGTTTATGTAGTAGCCCATCAGTGAGTGAATCTCCGCTGTGAGGAATAAAGGTGAAAAAAGCTCCTGCTGAGATATTCTCGCTGCTATAAATTATCAGCACCATCAACAAGACCAGGTTCTTTGTCAGGCAATAAACAAGGGACCTTATAAAGGATAAATGACTTGTCCAGAGAGAACTCCAGGGACATTAAGCCTGAAGGATCAACTTTGAAATGAGCTCCCATGCATTTGTGGAATAACCAGAATCGCTGTGTAATATCACTGCCTGTACTGCTGTGGGGCAAAGGAGGAAAAGCTGACTTTTGCTGTAACCTGAACTTGAGCTACCACCTAGGTTATACAAAAATTAAATGGTAGAAACAGACAAAGACCCTATGATCTTCTCTGGCTCCACTATTTCACTTAGCAGCTGCAGAATTTGGGCAGTAACAGCATTGATCCTTGAGATTGATAGTGCTTAGCAGAGGGATTGTGGCATAGTCCTGCAATTGTGCTCACCCACACACTGTATAATACAATATATCAAGTACAAACACCTTTTTTCTTTTACCAACAACTTTCCAAATCTTCAAAAGACTTACACTTTCTTTTAGACCCTCTACAATATTTTTCAGGTTAAATTACATGTGCTGCAGTAAACTTATCCATCTGAAATAATCTGAGTAGAATGAGATCACCAGCAGAAGATCAGAGCTGGTTTCCATGACCGGCGAATAGTTTGTGTGTGGGTTTGTTGTTTCCCTGTATCTCCACGTGTCTGACATAGTTAGTGAGCATGGTCTGCAACCAGTGTCCCCATCTAATCCCCATCATTAAGAATAAATCTCATGATGTTTCTGAGCATCGCCAGGGAGGAATTCAGATTATCTTCCATGCCTGCTGGAAGCCTCAGGAGATGGTAACTTCTTAGCTACATCTGACATCAAAGCTGCTAAATATTGGCTGCCAACTGCCAAGATTTTCCCACCGATCTGAATTTAACTTTATTTACTTTGCTTAAAGAGCACATTTCAATACAAATTCCTTACTAAGAATAGAATTTAAGCCCGTGTTTAATGTTTAGAAGTTGTGAAACATGATCTTTACATT
Organism: Pardalotus punctatus; assembly: GCA_013400915.1. NCBI lineage: Eukaryota > Metazoa > Chordata > Aves > Passeriformes > Pardalotidae > Pardalotus > Pardalotus punctatus. The sequence goes on along the minus strand of VZTX01007010.1, from coordinate 48,676 downwards.
TCAGATGGGATACAGCTTGTTGGAGTCTGAATACAGCCTAATACATTCTCCTTCTGGAAGTCATAACCAGTTCCAAAGCATACTTTCCATATCATACTGTCCTGTAACTTTACCACCATTTAATCCATCAACTGAAGAATCTATGACAGGGGAAGAATAAAACAGGGTATTCAGAGCCAGCCAGAGGAAAAGTTTTAATACCCATGATAGTGGTATGATACAAAGATGGTGGCAGCTCTTAGTGTCGGAGAAATTTGTAGCTGCTCTCCTTTTTTTGGGAAGGGAGATACAAATCCTGATCAGTGCTGCCCTGGAGAGGAGATGAACTGTGCTCCTGCTGCACCAGGGATTTGTCTTTCCTGCATCAGGCACAGCTTCACCCGTAAGATTTGTGTCTCAGCGCCGAGTGCAACTGAGTAAATAATCAGGAGAACTCACAAGAACGTGTACAGCCAGAAATACAGCAGCAGTTTGTGGAATTGCAGGGACCAGGACTTAACTGTCCTCACACTTAAAAAATCTCCTGATTGTCCACAATGTAATGCTAAATGAGCATGAATTGTTACACTAGGGATATGTTGGTGTTTGTCACAGAAACAGATGTATGGCTGGTTTTCAGGGACAGTGAATACTAAACATCTCTCCTCAGATCATGGCTGTTGCAAACACTGATTTTTTTTTTTTCCTTCATGGTTTCCCTGTTACTTAAATCACTAAGCTCTCTCTCCTCACAGACTAAACAGTATAACCTTCAGAAGTTAATTTCAGTTTAGAGGATGCAAAAAATGACAAATACTTTTCTTTCCTTAGGCAAACTTAGGCAAAGAAAAGTTTCTTTTTCAGCCACTTTCCTAATTTTCTTTCTTTAAAAAGTGCTGGATGAAAAGCAGCTGGTGTCCTTTTTTTGCAATGCTGCTAAAACTTTCTCTTCTCCAGATCTTGACTAACTGAGCAACCTGCTACAGCTGCCCCTGCTCTAAGGACAGGTTTGGTCTGGACAGTCTTCTCAGCATTGCTGCCATTTGATGCTCTGCCTTTAAGAGCAGGTTATAACATTCCTCCAAAAACCAAACCAATTATTTCTTTTGAATTTCATGAATTCTTAATCTTACTCTTTGTTTATTCCACTCCTTAAATCTTTCCCAATACCCTCAGAAATTACGTCTGTCATGTTCTTTGGTAATTAGTCACCAGCACAACAAAGCATCTAGTGGCTTCTGCATTTCTTTTTGTTGGTTAAATGATGTGGATCTAATTCTGAAACAGAAAAATGCTTCTCAGTAAATTAAGCAGTACAAGCACCTTGCAGGCACTGCTAAGTGTTGGATGCTGCTGAACTTCCCAAGAGCCAAGAAGAATGAAGCTGGGATAATGGATTGGAGCAGCACAATAGCCACAGAGAAGGCATGGGGCAGGCAGGGTATTGAAAGGAGACTGAAATTTATTGGCATCCCTGTACTTATGTGCAAAAGATGGAGGTCACAGCAAAACTGATTGAAACAGCAGCCTCTTCTGCACTGCCCTTGTGAGCATAAAATTTGAATTTTTGCACTGTATTGCCACCTTTTACCTCCATCATGGTTTGCATTTGCTGAAGTTTGCTCTCATTAGGCTTTTTCCACTCAAAGAGCACAGCTCCTCTGTAAGCAGGTCTGATTTCAGAGCTGAGTCTGTTTAGCTTTCTGTGGAAGAGTAAGCTCTGGAAAAATAATTTTCTGAGCCAAGTTCGGAGATGACACTAGCCTTGATATTGTAGCAAGTAGACACAAATGGTCATAAAGTGTTGGTACTTGTATGTCCAGGACGTTATGTTGCAAGCTTTTTCTGTGTGGAATGAATAACAGGAAAGCACAGAGTAAGTGAAACTCCCTAAAAGATGATTTCTTTGTTATCTCCAGCCTTCCCATCAGAAAATTTGTGGTGAGGATACCCCTCGTTATGAATGTGTTGCTATCATTGCTTTGTAAAGCAGCGGCTCCTCTTTCTAAAGGCTGCCTTATCTCCTGCTGACCTCTGAAGCTATAAAGATGAGTGTTGTGCCATTTAGTGCAGGAGATCTCTATCTTCACAACCAGCATCTTTTCAGAGAAAAGTCAGCTTCTTCCTGCTTGTATTCCACTTTGGAAAAGTTTGTTTCAACCAGAAAGGAAACTGGTCACTGCAGTGTCTTCTGTGGTTCGGCTGCTGCTCATTCCCTGTATTTAATATAATTATTTTAGACAGAACATACTTGCATATGGCCTAATTCACAGCTTTTATTCAGCTTTTACTGTCTCAGGTTAAAAATAGAATCTTTGTTTTTTGTTTAAATGTAGCTTAAACTTATATTTACCAATACAAAATATGTGCTCTTGAGATGACCTTGTCTACAAGCAAATGTCTGTGAGATAGAGAAGTCTATGTGTTTATTAACTAAATCACTAATAAACTGAACAGAATCTCCCCTATCAATTTGGGTGAACTCTTCTTCCCACATGGTCCATTAAGCACGAGTCCCTGGAGGTTTTCTCGTTCAGAGTGTCTGTTTTATTGGATACAATTTCCTCATGAGTGACTGTTCTGCTGAAGGAAACATCATGTGTACAAACGAGATGTTTATACACTGCAGTGAGCCTTGAGCAAGGCTTTACATAATTACAAATGTGGGGAAATTGATCAATTACAACTTGAAGGGTAGATTTTTAGGTTTGTGTTGGGCTGCCAGATGTTGTTTGAGGGTCCTCGGTCAGAGTAGAGTTGAAGAGTTTGGGTTTACTCTTCAGGCTCTCTCTCGCTCTAGCAATGGAGGCATCAAGGTCATAACTTTAGAAACAATACCCGGACTTTTGTCTAGGAAGACCAAAACTTACCCTCCTTTGCAAACTGTTATCAAAATACTACGTGAGATCCATTATTTTTATATAACCATTATTTTTACATAGTCACTGTTCTTTTGGCTAATTACAGTGAACCAAAACAAATGTAATTTCTTGCAAAACATTTCTCAATAATCTGTATTGTAAACTACTGGTTACATTCAGGAATTTAAAGAGCAGTTATCAGCTTCAGGTACTCGGCTCTGGATTTTATGTTAAGGGTCTCCAAGTCTCTGATGTACAATGTGTCTTATGAAAATCAATTTCCCTTTATTTAATTTTTTCCAAAGACTCAGATTTTAGGGGTAAACACTGGAAAGTGCTTGTTTAGGTGAACATTTGTCAAATGAAGGTTATGACAGTTCTTCAGCTCCAAAAAAGGAGACTGGGTAAGGGGCAAATGTTTGCCAGTATGAAGGAGTTCAAGTTTCTTCAATGGGAAGAAGTGTCTTGTTTCAAGATCAGGACAGAGTACAACAGATAAAAGGCACAATACCTGAGTATCCAGTGAGCCTGTGACCACTACTCATCTTTCCTAAGGAGCCTGGCTACATAGTTTTAATATTTATAATTAGATCTGTGATACAAATTAAAGAAATAAAAAATAATGCTGGATCATAATCTGAGGGAAAAGTTTTAGCAGAGTTAACTTTTTTTTCACTATTTAATGTTAAGTTTCTTATTGCCAACACGTGACTCTTGTCCAGATTTAGAGAAAGAGTAGGCCAAAATTAACATACTTTGTCATAATTTTCCTACTGGGTGTCTTGATGGGTTTAATTTCATTTTGTAATATTGCTAGTTTTTTTTTAATAAGCTTTATGGAACCATATTAATTAATGCCTTTGAGGGAGTTAGAGAAGAAAATATTTTTGTGAGAGAAGATGTGTATGAACTACTCTCAAATAAAAATAATGATTTTTTTCTTCCACTCTCTAAGCCTCTTTTCCTTGGCCTGACTGCTGCTTTACACTTTATATGATGAAACAAAATTATCTCTTCTTTTTTTTAATTCTTTTCTTTAATTCTTGAAAATGAGCATGTTTTGTGAAAGGAGAGCTGAGGAACATCATGCAGAGAAATCTACTTTGGAAACTCAGTGAATTACAGCTGAGTATTCCCGTTTCTCTGAACTGCATTTGCATGCTTTAAATGATTTATTGTCCATTAGTTCGGGTTAGAGAAAACTTTTACTCTGTTACTGTGAACTGCACAATTCAATAAAAGAAAGGAAAATGTTTCACTTGCAGAGAGGCTGAAAGGACAATTATGGTTCTTCTGAGTTTACATTGCGATATGGTAGCAAGCTGCTTTCTTTTTAAATACTAAGTAATTTAAGAGCATGAGTCTCATAGAAACATAATGGACTTGCAGTCTGAAATCACTCTAAATGGGAATTTCAAACGTCCCAGTGACTGTTTGTGTTAGGCAAAATTGTTCCAGTCTTTGTTGGACCAGACAAGGGGATAATAGGAAATAAGCCTGGCTGTTATATTTCTGCTTGGCTTCTGCATCCTTTTAGAGGTGGCAAAAAGAGAATCTGAATTCCTTTCACCTAATCCTGGAGTGATCCCTTGTAGACAAAGAGTTGATTCCAACAGCTCAATCCAGGCCCAGAATAAAAGGAATTTATATATATTCTTTCTTGAGCTCCATTTAGCAAAGTAAATATTACCACTGCTCTGTGGTAATGTGGGTTGGGTTTTTTTTTCAGCTGGGGTGGCAAAAAGGACACAGAAACAATGGGGAGAACAACAGCATGTGTGTCCTGCCATAAGAGCAGGGGAGAGGCACCGGCTGTTAAAATTTGGGAGCAAAGCAACTGCCGTATGTCTGTTTTGTTAAATGCCCAGCAAGAAAACCCATCCCACACTGATTATCAGTCACCAGTGGAAGCGCTGCTTTTCCAATCTCAGAAAACTCCTCAGTAGGCAGGATCATTTCTAGGGCATCCTAATTTTTAATTAGGGCATTGTCTTCTGTTGTGTTTTGTCATCATGAGAACCTTATTCCCTAAACAAGCACTGATTCCAGGCCAGACCTGCAGCAGACAGAAGTTGACTCAGGGTTCATTCGATGCCGCTGGAACCACTGCTTGGTTCCCCTTCTTCTCCTGAGAATTTGTGCTACTATTTTTTATGCAATATGTGAGGCAAGTGCTCATGCTCCCAGGGCAGCAGCTGCCAGCTTTATTAAGTAATTGGAGTGCAGGAGTCACGCTTACAGCTCAGCCTCTGTTGACGGGAATTCAGCAGGGAGAGCTGAACTTTATTCCAAAGTACAGCACAGCCCTTCTCCAGAGGGGCCAATGAATGTGAGAGAAATATATGAACAGAAAAGTCCCCCCGCAACTGTCATCACTTATTAATGTTTGAAAGATAAGAGCACTACCTTATGAGTCTGCCTCAAGTTTCTAAATACAGATTTGCAGCTGCTTTGGTTATATCAGCTTCATTTTCTTTACAGTTTCCTTGATAATGTGGAAAAGAAAGTGGAGGGAATTCCTTTCATGCTAATCACATTTCCTCCAAATATTTGTTCTTTTTTCCTTCCTTCTTTCTTTTGCAGGTTTTTTTAAATTATGGTGATTTTGAAATTAAATTGATATCTTACAGCAAAATGTTATTGCACTAGACTGGAAAATATTAAAGCTGTTCTGTTTATTCCCCTGTTCTTCCTCTGTAACTTATCCTTTTTATGTTTTTTCCCCAAATATGCTACACTTCAAATCTAGTACAGATTTACTGTCACTTTCATTGCCCTAAAACTGTGTTTTTTTTTTTTCTTTTAAAGACTGACTGTTGTTAGAAACCAGCTTCTGTTGAGCTCTCTTTATTATGCCAATATTTATTAGTCTGATCATAGGTGTGTGTATTAGTGAGTAACATCATTAAATCTCCTCTGTGTGACTTTATCTCCAAACATGTACAACTTTTTCATTATTCCTTTGTCACCTGCTGTATTGTGATAGTTTTTTGTGGTCATACATACACTTCACACACTTTGTAGACATGAGAGAAATATACAGGGAAATGAAAATTCCTAGTACCGTAACTGGAATGACACACCAGGCAGAAGCATGCAGACTTCCACAATACTAAATTGGAAGTTTGTTCAAGTATTTGCCTGTTCTCCGTGTTCTCTATCATGTGCAAGTGACAGGCGAAGAAGGACATGGAGTGTCACAAAATTATTGTTTCTTGACTCACCTTGCCTGCCTGACCAGCAGCATCCTCATGTTCAGAGCAGGATAGCTGAGAACCGTTCTGGAGCTGAAACCAGATGCTCCCCAGCATCCTCTGCTCCCCAGCATCCTCCATCCACTCCACATCCTTTTTCCCCAGCAAGTTCCGCAAAGTTCCAGAGCAGTTTATCTGGTGCGTTGCCCTGGTGACGCTTCAGAGATCAGTGAGGCAGAGCTGTCAGAGTGAGGGATTGCACAAACTTTGCAAACCGATTAATGTGCCTGGAACACTGAAAATATTAAACTATAGTCCTTAGTTAATCATAGTGCCAGGGGACAAAAGCAGAAACAAGACCGATGTTGTGGTTTGAGCAGCTCCCACAGTGAGTGATGCTCCGATGTGCTCGGAGTGCTCCCTGACCAAGGCCACCACTCCCACCCACCCTTTATCCCTCAGCTATTTGGGATAGCGGCTTTCTCCTGGCTCCGAGAGCTTTTGTACTGTGATGCTACCATAAAAACAAGCATCTCTCCAAGACAGGTTTTCTCCTGTTGCTCACCTGACTGTGAAAATCGTGTACTGACAATGGAATTTTTCAAAGAAAAAGTGAGTGATATACTTGTTCGTGTTTGCATGATACATTTTTCCCTGAGGGACCTCATGTTCAACTCATCCATTATTTAAAATTCCTGCCAAAAATCAATGGATCCTCCAAGTACAGAAATACTGCTAGAGCATCTCTCTATCTGCATAAGTAATTGCTGCTGATCACACACTAAGCCTCATGAAGAGCCTCTTTGCTCAAATGATTTCTAGCGGAGCTCACACTGGAAATATTCTGTCTTGTCATCCCATCAGTATTCTGGAATGCCAATAAATATTGAGATATTATGAAACACTCAATGGTAAAAATACTAATTCTAGCTCAGGTTGGTGTGGTTGAGGAGCCTGGTCTCACACAGTTTTTAAGATGTGCCTTTACCTTGCTCCGTGTCCGAAGCTGCAGGTTGCTAACAATTACTGGCAAATTAGTTGAAATTGCTGGGAACATTCACCTAAATAAGAATTAGCTTTCATGTGGGAAATCAATACAGCTTAAATATTAACTCTTGTTTACTAATGGTTCTTTTCCCATTCTTCTGAAGACTAAATGATCTGAGCTGAACGACCTCAGTTCAAGCAACTGTTTATGACAGTGCTTCACCATTTAATCAAAATGTGAATTGAATCCTTTCTTTAGTTGAAAAAAAAAAGCAACAATATAACCAACCTGCTATTACCTGATTCTCTGATTTCCTACCATAGCATGATACTTGGGCTGTATTAATTTCTAGATATTTCACCTCTTTACATTTTTTGACAATTATTTTTAATGTCCTTCTCATGTAGAGGAGTGCCTGTAGTGTAGATTGATATCTATCAGGATGTGCAGCCTACAATAAAAGGGAAGAGCAATAAAAATACAAACATGTGGCAACCAGATGCCAGCCAGGCATGAAGTCAGGAAAAGGTGACATGGGGCAGCTCACAGCAGCTCAGCAAGGAGCAGGAGAAAACAAAAACAGGGATGTTTTCTAGGTGCTTCTGAACTCAAAAGAGGATAATAAAGTGAAAAGAGTCTTGAAATGTTCTAGTTTTACAGTCAGGAAAAATGATACACCTTCATTAAGATACGGACCGTGCAGCTTGTAATGGTCAGGTAGAAACAGGAAGGAGTAAAATCCTAATTATGTTGGTGTTGATGAATATTTTCCTCTATAACTTGGTGCAAAGAATATCACAGGGTGTTATTTCCTTTTTTGTATAAAAATATAATTTTAATAAAGAAATGGAATTAAATTGTAAGTTCTCCATTTACAATTTAAGATAAGAAATTTTCAAAATATGAGGTTATTAGGAATTCATGATTTTTATACCAGCTTTGTGAAGAAAGGATACAGAGCCAGAAGAGAGTTCTGAGTGAGATACTCCATCTCTTTCCTGATATTTAAACTTAGAGTTCTGCCTTTAAATTAGCCAGGCACATTTCCTCCAGTCCTCTAAATGAGAAGCTGTTGCAGCTCTCATTACCCTAATGCTGAAATCTTAGAGAATGGTAAATTCATAACTACTTGTAGTGAACTATTTCCATTAATTTTCAAATGAAATTATAGTAAATGGTAAATACATAGTCCAAGAGAAGATAGAAACATCCTGTTCTATCTCCAGCAGCAGAGGCTGGCTATGGAAGGGTGTGAGAAATTTCCTCACAAGGGGAAGCAGAGGGGCAGGCACTGACCCCTCCTCTGTGGTGACCGGGGACAGGACCCGAGGGAATGGTGTGAAGCTGTCCTTAGTTCAGCAGGATGGAAGGTTTGAAATCAAATGTGCACTGCTCAGTCCCAGAGTTCCTGTGCAGTCACTTAAAAGCTCATCTTTGTAGGTATTGTAGGCATGTATGCCTTGTGGTGCTCCAAATACACTTGTATTTCTCATTCTGCTGCTGATCAATGTGTATAGTTACACATGTAAGTGTCAGCCACCTGTAATTTAAGCTTTAAAAATAATTCACTATAATTTACTTAATGGAGCTGTATGTTGAGTCAGCGCTTCAGACCTCAGTCTAATCTGAAACCTCCATTGTTGGTCCAAGCTCTGGAGATACATATTTCACTGCCAATGAAAAGTATATTTGGAGCCAGATATTCCACTGATGTCAAGTCCAATTGTAGTGGATTAGAACCGTCTATGACTTTTTATTCAATTATTTTCCACATGCAGATATCAGTTTTCTCAGTTTTTATTTGTATGAATCTGGTTTAATTTCAGGGGAGCTCCCCCAGACGTGCTCCATGATAATACATAAGGTTTGTGACATTTGCCTATGTAAAATTGCAAGTCTTTCACAATTAACTCCTCCACCTAAATGATACGGCCAATCAGCAAACTGCAAGCAGCTGGAATATAATTTTGAGGGCTGCATTATCAAATTATCAACATATTGAAGTCATTATCAGTTCAGTTTAAAGTAATCTCCCAAAAAGATGTGCAGTTACCTTGGAGGAATGAAGAAGCATATTAAAACTGGCAAGCAAACCCATCAGCAAAACAGGTGATAATCAATCTTGAAGGAGTTTAACAAATGGCTACATCATGGAATGGATGCTGCCATGAGCTGTAAACTTTTTTTGGTGATGTAGGTAGAAGGATAAGAAAAAGAAAGTTTAAAACACAATTATGATCTAAGAATAGAAGAAAGAATCAGATGACCAAGAAATAGCTTTCATACAGTTTGTGTTGGTCAGTACTTTTAAAGAATAACTTGCTGTAAAATACCGTTCAGAAATAAAAAATATGCTGACCAAACTCTAAGAGGATTTTAGGGGGAAAGAAATAACTCTTAAGGTCTCTCAAGATAACTATTTTCATTTTCAAATCCAAATTATTAGTTTTCAGCATTTTTCACATATTGTAGTTTTCACCTTTGTAAATCTTTTGGGTGCTCCAAAACCAGACCACTGAACAGAAAAGTGTAGTTTGATATTAAAGTTCATAAAAACAAAACAAACAAAAAAAAAATTGCAGGTCTCTTCAAAGAAACACTGTTCAATGAAACAAGAAAGCTGAATTCAAACCAACTTGAAACAGGAATGCTGCAGTTCTGGGTTCCTAATGGTAGCAGGGAACACTTCAGGGTTAGAAAAAAAGAAACTTGCAAACAAGTTGATGATGTAGAAACGGTATTTTCAATTGAAAACAAAACTAAACAAACAAAAAAAACCCCAGAAGTTCTGTTGCAGCATTGCTCAGAGTAGGACAGTGAAGGAATGCTGTGAAATGTTTAACCCATCAAACAGGGAATGACAGACACAAAGCAAAGCTGTGGCAATCTTTCTAAGGGCCCCAGGGTGGAGGAAACCTCAGCTGCAGAGGTTGTGGTGTAGCAAGAGGATCAGGAGCAAACCTCCATCCAGCTGTGCTGAACACCAGCTGTGAATTTCTTGTGGAAGTTCACTTTTGTGGTTACATTCTTCCTCTTGGGGCTGGTAAGGTGTCATAATGATTAATTGCCTTTTGGCCTTAACGTTTCGTAGTTCTTATCCCCTTTTCATTCCATGTGTTGAAAACTTCATTGTTTTAATGAAATCCAGCTTGGAAAGCCATTAGTAAAAAAGACTGGGTGCATGCTGAGAATTTGTTTTTTGTAGCTGGTCTCTGATTTATGCTTGCCTTAGTGTCATGTAACGCCTCTGTTGTTCCAGAGGCTTGTTGCTGTCATCTCACCACGGCTTTGGTATTGTCTTAATTACGATCAGGAGCAAGAAGTGAAAGATAAGAAAAAAACCCCAATGTAGTAGATCAAGTATTCCTCACCCCTTGAGAAATATCCAACTCATGGGATGTAAAACAAGGTATAAATAACTAAAATATTTATCAGAACTCAGCTCTTTTGAATCCCGTATCTCACCTTAGCTCCAATGAAGTCATTGGAGTTACTAAGACTGTTGCAGACTTAATGATTAATATATAATGACTTTAAAAAAAATATATATAATGAATTTTTTGAACAGTAACAGTGTGTCTTCATCTACTTCATCTCTTACTTCTTTCACAAAAGAAACAGATGAGATTGTTAGACTTATTTCATCATGCTTTTAAAAAGATTCAGCAGTAGAAAAAAATACTACTTTTTATTCAAACTCTTTTCTCCTGAGGTAAATACAATATTTAGGAAAAACCTTCTCCTTATGACATTTTTGCATATTAAAAAAAAAAAAAAAAAAAAGCTAGAGTATGTATTCTAAGTTTTTAAAGGGCATTCCAACTGGACAGGAGGAAAATGCTGCAGTGCCAGCATTTAACACCGATGTGAGCTGTCCAGAGCTAGAAAATGGATGGGAGTGTCTTATCATGTGGGTAACATTTCCCTGTCTCTGTCTCTAAGAGGTTTATTTTTAAGGCCCTGTCCCCTTGTGTGGTGAATTATCAATGTTAATGAATATTGATCTTGTCTAAATTGCCCAGGGAGAGCAGTGCTGCTCTGGAGTTGCCTCTGCTTTGCTTAGCAGCCTTAGGAAAAGATCTGTCATGGGCAATAATGAACATTACACTGCAGACAAAAGGGAATGGACACCTAAAAAACACAGAACATGTGCTTGATTAAAAATTGATAATTTGAGTAGAAAACAAGCAGATAAACTCCCATACATGGAATACCTGATAAAAGATAAGCAAACCCTACATGTTTTCTTAACAGAGGAAGATTTTTTTTTCCAGGAAGACAGGTTAAATACTGTTTTAAAACAATGATTACAGAGTTGTATTACAGAGTTTCCTGCAAAGTTCTCTAAGATCCTATAAAGCAGCAGCCAACCATGATGCACAATTGCAGGCAGCAGTGTGAATTATTGAACTGCATCTGTCTCTCAGAAGCTGCAAACATTGATGTTTTCTTGCCTTCCAGTTATAATCAAAGGACAAAGTGACCCGCGATATGTCACTGATCAAGTAGCTGGAAAGTCCTGCTCTGAGGAAAGGTCCAAGGGTCTTTGTATCGCTGCAGATAAAGAGCACTCTGCATAGAAATCAGAATAACTTCATCTTTTCATTTAGCTGTAATTCTTCAGAATTTTTTCCCATGATTTCTAGTTTGTGGCTGATCACTCTGACACTCCCAATTTCCTGCAAGTGTCCTATCAGCACTTTCTGAAAACAAACATTCAACAAGAGTTTCAACTTTTGTCACTTTCAGAAAATCCATCTCTTTTTGCATCCATCAGATATGCTTGTGTGTGAATACAAATAGTTTATGTCCTGCAGACACATTACATTTTGTAATGTCACTTTGTAATGTCATTTTGTATGTGCTGCAAACTGGCCTGTTGCTGAGGTCTATGCAAATCTCTCAGCTCTTATTTTATATACATAACTTCCTGTAGCTAGACTCATAAAATCATGCCATGGATGAATTACTTTATTTGATCTGAGTAACTGAAGGGACTATTTATTACAGAATATTTTATTAAGAGGTAATGCTCAGACATAAACAGTGAAGGGGTATTCACTTTCTAACCTTCTAAATATTTTCACAATGTTACCTTTCCCATCCTAAATAATTTAAATGACTTAGGGCAGAACATGTTGCTTTGTGAGCTCAGTATTTCTGAGCTAACCTTAAATTCTGCAGCAGAATTTCAAATATATCAGCAATGTAGTCATACTGGGTCATAATATACAATTGTTACAGGAAAAAAAAAAGGGTGAAAAAGTAGTAAGTAAAATAAAATATTTTTAGACTATCCAGAGATTTTCAAGTGACCTCAGAATAAATGAATACTTGTCCAAAGGAGGCTTCATTCGGTACGGAACAGTTGCACAGAAACCGTTCTGCTTCTTACCTCTATCTTGCCATAAAACTGGAAATGTACTACAGGGACAGAAAGTCCCGGATTTGTAGAGACCTGTCAAAATCCTTTGTAGACACATTTAATGTGTGCAGTGTGGAGCTGCCAGTAGCCGCTTACATTTTTCTAACGGACAGAAGCTCCCCAGGAAACCAAATTTCTGTGACCTGCTTTTGTAACCTCTTTGGCTGTACTTTGAGGTGCTTTCTTTCATCATGTGGTGTCTCAAATCTGCATTTCCTAGATTAAAATTCTATTTTGCATAAATTGAACCTCTTACTAGTATTCCTAGGTAGGTTTTCAGCAAAGACAGGAGCTGCAGTACATGTATTGGCACTTGAGAAATCACCAGAGGAAAAATCTAAAAGTGAGGTAGCAATGGCGAAAATCCTAAGGCTACAATCAGTTCTCCACATGTGCCCTACTGGTGGTGATGCCATGGGGAGTTTTGTGTGTATCATGTTGAGAATACACCTCACAGAGCTGCTGTCTAAAAGTCAAGGTTTATTAATATGGTATAATTAAGTGAATGCAAGAGGGAAATATCTGATTAGTGATATGAAACTGGAAATCATAGTCTGGCTCACAGAAGGAGTATGGGTGTGAGCAGCTCCTACTGAAGGCAGAGACTTCAGAGCGTTCTATGGAATTTCACTGGGGGGAGAATAAATTAACCATCCCAGTTTCCTCTGTCTAAATAAGTGCTATTATGGGAATATTTGTCCTTGAGAAAATTCACAACTCTGTTCCCACACTTGTTTGCATCTTTCCCACCTCACAAACACAGTTTTTCAGGATGTTCAGAATATTTACAGCACCCTCTAGGGCCTATTTTTCCAACAGTTTTAATTAAATACAAATGAGGCACTGATGTGGCTGTCCTTGGTGCTGAGTAAGGAACGGTGAGCACTTGTGGTGGCCGGGCCCTGCAGTTCATACAGGCAGGGCAGTCGGAGAGCCTAAGGCACAAACAAACAGTCTGGAGCATAAATTGGTCTGAAAGAAATAAATCTGAGAAGTATTAGTGGTTCCTGGAATGGGGAAAAACAACAAGAAATTCCAGGAATTCAGTCCTGAGTGAATTGAATTCTGGGTCAGTTCCTTATCCTGGGTCACCTTCCTATATACATACACAGACATCCATATGCCCATAAATATATATATATATATATATATATATATGTGTGTGTGTGTGTGTGTGTGTGTGCCTGCTTCTGAAAGAAAGCCCTTTGACAGGAAAGAAAGACAGAAGATATAGAAAGTCCATATAAACTGCACTTTGGGCATGTTTTCGGTCCAGGCTGCAGCACGTGGGCAGCCCTCAAACCCTGTTAGCCCATGCACAATGTTGTCATTCCTCTGACAGCACTTGGGCTGTCCTGATGGCCACTTGCTGTTAATAGCAGCAAAGTTAATTCTGAATTAGGTCTTTGATTCCTCTTAAGTTATGAGCAGCAAAAGTGAATAATTCATTTAAAAAAAAAAAGTAACATTTTATTTTGGAGCTGTTGATAGATTTCTATTTGTGCTGACTGTAATAGATTGTTGTAATTGCTACTGATCATCTGTGGTGATTACACCACAAGACAGATACTCCTCTGGCCTTATAAATTCAAATAGCATTTTCTTCATCTCCCTAATACCTATCCTCCTGTCTACTCCCATTGACTAATACACAGAATCAGCTTTTTGTGCCAGATTGTCTTTTACAGGGTGACGCTGGTAACTAAAATTCAATTTAACATAACAATTTTGAAGAATCGATACTCCAATTAAATTAAAACAGTAGCAGTTTATGACTTTTTCTGATTATAAATGTGGGTAAAGCTCAGCTGAAATGAATGCATTGACATCATTTACAGTAGGAGAGATTCTGGCCTCGTTTTGCCATCCTGGAGAGAAATGTGACACTATATTGTTCTTCCTCCTTGCCATGACAGAAGCTTTCACAATAAAAATCTGTTGTAATTTATGACTTGCCATAAAAGACAGCAGATGACAGGGTTCTCTGGTAGCACAGTCACTTGCCAGGGACAGAGCAACTATTCATTATACCTTATACTGAGCAGTCACTTACCGTGTTTCTTACCCCACTGGTCTATCTCATTATTCTCCAGGAAAGCCATTTTAGGAACTGCCAGCAACTTACTTAAATTATAAATGGGTTTGTGCCACTTTTGGTTTTGAACAAGGAAACAGACTTCTGTGAATTAGGAACAGGGGGCTGTGCTACTCAGTAATGTGATGTGACATCCTGGCTCATCCAAACAATAAAATTTCCTTCTGAGTAGCGATTTGAAGTGGCATCTTTATATGTATTTGTTTCCTCAGATGAACTCGTGCAGCCAGAAAGACATAACCAAATAATCTGAATCTATAAAGTGTCTCTTAGCATTTCATTTAATTTCTTTCCTTCTTGTTTGTTTTTTTCTTTTTTGTTCAAAAAATTTAAATCTTCTGGTACATAACAGAAAAGGTCTTGTTTCCATTGTGGAAAATTCAAGCTTGGAATTCAAGTCGTATGCATTACAGTTTAGCTGAGGATTGAGGGAATATCATTCCACACCGAAAGCAAACTGGAGAGAGGCAGTGGAGTGAGTAGCTTTATTCTGAATTTAGCAGCCCAAGTCTGATCTCTGCTCTCAAGTCTGAGTAGTCAGAGTTGCTCTTGACCTGCCTTGGTGCCAGCACACGGAGGGGCGGTGCCATCCTGGCTGCCTGGAGAGCATCTGGAAACGATGTGACAAACTCGAAAGGAGAAACCTGAGAAGGAAAAGAGTGAAATCTCCACAAGGCCGTTGAAATCCAAAGCAGGGTGAGCTGGGTGTCCTGGAGTGCCTCTCTGATTGCAGGGGCAGAGCAGGAAAGTGGCTTCAGCTTCTAACATCTGCTTTTTGTGGGTCTCTGGGCTTTGTTCTGGCACTCACTCATCACGGGAGGCTGAATTCTTGGTTATTTCGTTCTGATCTGCTTTGCAGAAATGATCCTGAAGTCATCTCTCCCAGGCTGTTGAGTAATACTGGCACTCAGAGTGAGGGATGTGCTCAGCTCATTTACATCTGTGGGGATATAAAATGGTTTTTATTCTGCTGACAATTAAAAAAATGTGATTAAATAAGGTTTTGAGGTGAAGAGAATGTTTAGTTTAACACTAGGTATGTGTCTTATCTGGTGTCTTAGAAATCTGGTGTCTTGAAAGATTTGAAAGTACAATACAATCTCAAATAAAAGTGCCTTTTAAATTGAGTTATTTTGTATATCAATCAAAATCATTCAATCATGACATGTTCATCAAAAGCTTTGTCTTAAATCTGCATTTTCTATTTTGGCAGAAAAATTGTGTCCTCTGTTCCCTTCCATACTGAAACTAATCTCTGATTACAAAGTTTTATATTTATCAATCTCTGTACTTTGCATGTCATTTCTGATAACTTTAAGACATCAAAATGTTGTTTTAATAATTGGATGTCATCTTTTAAATCTAACATCAGTTGTGCCAGCCAACTGATTTAATATATAACAGTGACATCAGAGTAATAAATTCACCTTCAGAGGCTGCTTTGTATTTATAGCTTGTGTTTTAGTAAAAATAAGAACATTATAATATTAAGAAATATATATAATATAAAGATATAATTTTTCATCTCAAACAGCAAATAGCATTTCTGTTAATTTGCAGTGAGGTTCAAGCAAAAACATTCCTGTTGCCATACTGTTTGAGGTTGGACACCTCTAGACTAATTTCATATTAATTTCTTCCCAATGGAATCACAAACATTTACGTTATCATTTTGGAAATCCCTTTGCTATCCATAGTATTAGGAACCTCATCTCATTGTGAATTTATGGTTCTGATTTCCTTGGTAAAACCAGAATTCACTCCAGTAACATCAGGTGATTCTGTTCACGCAGTCCAGTAGAAGCTGTGACCTGAATTTGGACCGTTTTTGTTCTTGCTCTCAGTGCAGGTCTCTTCCTCATCCCGCACAGGAAGATGATAACAAGAAAAACCTTCTCCCTGACAGACACTGGGACCTTCAGGGTGCTCCTTCTGCCCTCGAGTGGCTCAGCAGCTTCCCCGCTGCTTGCAGCACTGTTTTTTCTCTCTCAGGGAGAAGGCTGACCCTGTTTATTTGTCTCTGTCATTTTGGTGTGATGTCTTCCTCAGGGGAAAAAAACCCCAAACAGCAATGGAGTAAAGGAAGGGTAACTGCTTAGTGATGCTCTTTTCTTCAGTAATGGGTGTTTTCAAGTTGAAGGGTTCTTACTGAAATAGAAGTAAAGTTCTAAGTGTGCTTCAGCTGGACAAGGGGTCACCTATGTAAATCCATTTTAACTGTGTTCCGCAAAGGGAAAGACAAAACTGTGTTTTTTCATGCTATTTGCCCTGTTTAAAATGTCCTTGAGAGAGGCAAATTGAAAATATTCTTTTATTCTTGTGTTTCCTCTTTATGTGTGACCAGGTTTGGTGATGTACAAACATTTGGTTGAGAGCTCTGATTGCACTCTCTGTGGTTTTGCTGTTCATTGAAAAGAAATTCACCTTAAATGTGAGCACTCCAACTACGCTCATTTCTCTGTGAAATTGAGAGGGTTAATACATTTCAGAACAGACAGGAATAGCAATACTTTGAACTTACTAACCTCTTTCATCTGAAATTTAGAAGCATTAACTAATTAATATCCCAATTCCCCCACGAGTTAGAAGCTTCAGAGGAATCGCTATATTTACTTGACATCTCTACTGTTAGAGTTATTCACTGTGATTTTAAGACAGCTTCACACCAGCTATTTAATAATGTGTGACATTACAAAGCAAGTTGGACTGGAAAGTGAAGGATACTTAAATAGAGCTTATCCATGGGAGTGAACCCAACAAACTTGAACTGAATGCACTTTAAAAGTCAATTAGTCAAACTTGACTAAACTCCTCTGTGGAAGTTCTTATTCAAATCTACCACAGTAACAACTGGAGCAGGAGTGAATGTGAGCATTGTGTAGAAGGCTTCCACTGTAGCCTTTTCTGATTCACTTCCTGATTGATCACACAGACAGTGTAGTGATGGAAATTATTGGAAAGTATGAAACATTTTAAGAAAAATTAAAATATCTTGCCTAGTTCAAAATGAAATGTGAAAATTTCTAATACTTTTAAACAAAATTACATTTTACTAAAGCAGGCAGGGAAAAACTTTTGTATGAAGTGAGAGAAAACGATTTTGTTTCACTGTTGCAGTGAAACTTCATGAACATTCCAGTGGCTTTTCTATTTTTTATTTTAAAAGAACATATGCGCAAACACACAAATGTCACTGAAGTTTCTGTTTTGGTAGAAGAAATTTTTTTTCTTAAGTCGATTAATGTTGTGAAAAAGATTTAGGAGCAATTCTCAGTCAAAAGAGCTCACTGCATTTAGAGTCAGGAAATATAGGTGGGAATAAAACCTACAGAATTTTTCATTTCTTTTATTCTCACAACTGAGTAGTCCTAATCTTATACTATATCAAATCTGAAGCACTGATGAACCTTTTTTTTTTTTTCCTAAGAGTTAAGAAACCATTGGCAGAAAATTGTTGCATGAAAAAAAACCTGCCCACAGGAAAAGCCTGTTTGCAAAACCCATTAATGAGATTTTGGCTTTTTTCCTAATGTTTGTTTGTTTCAAAACTCTTTATAGACCTGCTATTACAAATTACATATACTCTTTCTATTTATGCACAAAGCCAATAACTGAGCTAGACATTTGTCCTCTGGAAAGAATGACCCTAAATGTTTGGTAATTAGATGAAATAACTAGTTTTATAATTGAAAAATCTTAGCCCATTGGTCTCATTGACACCTCTGCTGCTCTGTGTCCTATCAGCTGGCTGTGTCAAGAATTACTTCTTTGGCCACTTTGCTGTGCAAAGCTTTTTAGCCAAATCCAGGCAATGCAGAAAAGAACAAAACATTGCTTCAGCAGTCTTTAAAGGGGTTCCTTCAAGCAAGATGATTCAGCTCAAAATTTGTGATTGGTTAGCCTAAAAATATGTACAGTGCAAAAAATGCTCCTCTCTACTGTATTTGGCAATAAGCCACATGAGGTTTCCTTGTGTTTTAAGAAATGAGACATTGCACTATTCTAAAATAGGTAAACAAATTTGCTGCAGTCAGTAAAACAGTGCAGCAGAAGAGAAATCCAGATAAAACCACTGATTTTCCTTTCTGTAGAGAAATGATGGGGAAGATAGCTGGAGCTCTCTGAACAGGAGACAGTGGCACCATGTACTGGAAGGTACAGCAGGATTTTAATGCACTTTTTCATGTCTGACTGCAGGTTGATTGCACCTCTCAAGATCTCAGCCTAGAAAAAAAATTCAATATATTTGTTCTTTTTAGTACAAAACGCAGAGCTTTTTGCCTTCCTGTTCCCTTAACAATGCGGCGAGCAGCAGGATTGCTCCCTGTATGGTACACTGGGATTTTCCCAAAGCACCAGGGGCTCAGACTCACTGGGACAGTCCAGTGGGACCCCCGGGCTACTCTCTGCAGGTTCCTTTCTTTGCTCCACACCTTTCCAAAGAAATTCGAGTGTAATCTGAGATATTTCCTTCACCAACTGCTTATGGTATATTCTGTTTTCTTCCAGTAGAAGTGAAAATCTTCCACTATCTTCCAGTGGATAGCAGTCATGAAAAACTGCCTAGAGCTCACAGGACAGTGCATGAGCTTGCTTTCCTTGAGATGTCCAATAGAAAAAGCCCAGGCAGTCAATCTTCCGATTTCCACAGGGATCTGGATGAAAAAGGGAACAGGTTTTGGACAGTATCTTTAATCGATAACTACAGCATGCCTGATGGACTGCACTAAGGGAGTATTGCTGTTGGCTTTCTTTTTTCCTCCCTAGTTGCCTGATTTTGACTCCTGTTGGAGTCTCCTGGACCAGGAGATCCCCTGGGCTGTCCTCATACATCCATTTTTATTGGCAGCCTCTGCACAAACTCACCTCTGAACTCCATCAGCAAACTATGCTACCAAATAGAGAGGCTGGAAATATTAATGGATGTAAGAATAAGAGGCTCATAGCTCCTTACTCTGTGCTTCCTTAAATGCCTGTGATATCACTGGCAACTGGAAAACTGTCTGCCTGCAATATGAAATATTCACTGGTGGTGGAAGACATGCTTTGAGGCAAGAGCTTGGGTTATGGCTCTGAAATCTTAGCGTGACCTTCCCCTCTCCTCAGATTTGTAGATTACGGCTCTGGTGAAGGCAGTGTGGTTGCAATGCTAAATACTCTCTAAAAGCTTTTAGCAGCTTGAATTCCGCAGCCAATTTATTCCTGAGTTGAGCCCTGAGTTAGTAACAAAGAAAAAAAAAGAATTAATGGTTGATTGAGTGAGCATATTGGGCTGTACAAGTGACTTAATTTTCATCACACTTCACTAATGGCAAAATTACATGTTGGAGGTACAAACAGCCTGGGGGAAAAGGAGTGTCTTTTTCTAATGTTGCTGTTAGAAAGTTATTCTGGGACTCTCTGCACATTGAAAATTGATTACATTTCAGCATGGTACCACAAGCTGTCCTGATTGCAAATTCATACATTTCCCCTACACAAAATAAATAAAGACTCCTACTTTCACAGTTGTTGAGAATCCAGGCATTTTGCCCACTCCTGCTCCACACTATGAAGTGAAATGCTTCGGCTCTTTCAGCAGGAAGAGATGCCAGGCCAATCTGTGTGTTTCAGTGTTTTCTTTATCTATTTTTCCTCCTGAGGAAGATTTGTTGTGAAATCATTGGAACAGAGTCCAGGAGACTGGATTTGAAATTTTAGGTCTGTCACAGACTTCTCATGGAATTTTCAGAGAAATTGTTGTCTCTGTATCAGTTTTCTGTCTCTTTGATAGAGCTGCTGGAGACTTTAGACAAATTCTATTTTAAAATGCTATCTTATTAGTATCAATTTTTCAATGACAGCTGTTAGTAGTTTTGAAATATTAACTAATTTTCTAGATTTTCAAAACTGAAAGGAATGTGAGCTTTTTAATTCTTAGGGAAATTCTGACAGCACTCATATTTGTAACTTCTGAAGGACCAGGGAATGTCCCTGATCACTGTGAATCTCTTGACTGTAAAAATTTTACAATGTGGTTTTGCTTATATTTTTGCAGACTTAAACAAGGCAGTAGCTGGCACATGCTAGAATCCAATAACAGCAGGCAGTTTGCATGGGGTTACTCTGGTTTTGGATGTTAAAAAGTGACTAAGAGCACGGATGGAGTCCAGTCTGTGAGAGCCAGCTTCAATGGCAAGGAATAACTATGAACATTTTTAATTTACCAGTGAAAATGTAGCCCTGTTTTTTCTCCACTGAAAATATTTTTTTAAAATTCTTCATATGCAATCAAAAAGAGCA
Source organism: Pardalotus punctatus (assembly GCA_013400915.1). Taxonomy (NCBI): domain Eukaryota; kingdom Metazoa; phylum Chordata; class Aves; order Passeriformes; family Pardalotidae; genus Pardalotus; species Pardalotus punctatus. Next base: position 27,852 of record VZTX01007010.1, on the reverse strand, counting down.
GAGTAGGGAATATAATTTCAGCTAAATTGAATAAAGGTTTTCTGCCGGTCCAAATGGCACTATTTTCAATTTTCTGGTCATAAAATTTGGAAGAATTTAAACTTTCAATTCCAATTTTTTTCCCTTAAGTTAAAAAAACAAAAAAACCAAAACGAAACCTCTAAAAAGTGATGATGAAATGATGGACTTTGGGTGGCTTAAACTGACAACTGAAATAACCCTACCAGTCCATACAGAAAACTTGCCTACAGTGCCAGCAAGTTTTCCATATCCCACCTTTCTTATCCGAGCAATCAAATAGCTCAGACTTTTTTTCAATTTAGAAATTATGAATTATTAAATTTATTTTAATAGGTGTCTTTTTTAACGTTCAAATTCTCTAGGTCCTTGAGCTGAGTTTTCTTCCTAATGTTTTGAATATTTCAGTGAAAACACTTCAGGATTCCCACACAGAGTTTTAAAGCAAGCTGAGGGCACCACTAAGCATATGAAAATATTCTGTTAATTTTTATGAAGAAGAAATTAAAAATTCCCAAGCATGAGCAATAGGACTGATAGACATTTGATTACTAAGTTTAGTTTGGATATTAAAAACCTGCAGCACAGTTGGAATAATATATGCTCTCAGTAAAGGGAAAAGAGAATCACATGGTAATAAACGAAACAATATGCTTAAGAGAACATTAATTAATTAATTAATTAGAGAATTTATAAATTCTTCCAAACATAGTCTTGTCACATAATAACTTGCTTTTTCTTGTGTCAGGTATATTCCAAGTAGCTCCTCTTCTCCACTGGTATTTGACTCCCAAAACAAATGTAGGCAGACTCTCCATTCATTTGCCTACTAAAAAAATTGAGTTCTTTTCAGCTAACTACAGTCTCTTTTCCAAGAAAAGTACAGTACCATGTCATGCTTTCTAATGTTTAATTTCTGAAGTATGTTCAGTCAAGATTTGGGATGCACAGCTTCCCTTTTCCAGATCATCCTTCTATATAATAATTTTTTTTAACAGTTTTCCAGAGCTGTGCTCAATCTCTCTGTAAGAGTTTCAGTAACAAGCAGAAAAAAACTATAGGGCAGGAGGCAGCTCTTTCCTAGGAAGGTGCTTGGGGTGAGAGTAGAAAAATAACCCATCTTATAGAACACCACACAACAGGATTTTGATCTTAACTTTAAAGTGCTACTTTAAAACAAAAACTTATATAATACATGAACTTTGTAGTTCTTAAACCTTTAAATAATGGTTATGAAATTTAGCATTTGGGAAGTTGTCACAGAAGAAAGTAATGAGCTCCTTATTTAACTTGAATGGCTAAATAGTCACTGCCCTCATTCTGCCTATTAGCCTCCAAGAGAAATATTTTTCCTTTAGTTCATTTCCTGCTAAACTTCTCCAATTTGAACGGTTTTGCTTCAACTGTAATTCTCTGAATGTCAAAATACATCAGGAATAGGAGGAAAAAGAAGACATAAAGTGATGAAATAATTTCACTTGAAATCAACGAACAGTAATATACAGTAAATGTTGTAGCTACATTTCAGAAATTGCCCAAACCCACGAGGGGCATCAGGGTTTGATGAAAATATACACAATTAAAGTAAAGAGCCTGAGGCAGTGGTTGTCTAAGTACCATGAGGCTGCACGTTGAGATAGTTCAGAGGTTTGGGGCAAGATTTTCATCAGCAAAATGTCAGTTCATTGGGGCTGAGACTTTTCACAGGAATGTATTGGTCTTGACGAAATTTCCACTGGGAGAAGTGCCTAATCTCAAATACAGAATTTCTGTAGAAAGGAGAATACACATACTACCTCAAACATCTGAATACTGGGGGAATGTTTTACAGATTCACATAATCCACATGCAGCTGTAAACACTGTTAGAGCTTACTTGGATAAATGCACACTTAAGTGTCTTGTTTTTATAACCTGAGTGCCAAAGCCTCTCAAGTAGACAAGGATTTTGTTTTTAGAGGCTTTTGCCTGGCAGCTGAAAACAATGATTTGGAGGAGTGGAGTGGAAGTAAAAAGAACTGAAAGCTGGGAGCAGGGAGCAACAGATGGATTTCAATTGAAAGAAAGCACGAGTGGAACCAGAGTAGGGTCAGACCCACCCCAAGAAGAGAAGTACCAAAAGTGGAAATCACTGGGTGTTTATCATAGGAATGAACAGACAGTGTGATCTTTTTTGAGTGGCATGACTAAGGTTTCATTTTCATTTTAAGTGACTTTTGAAATGAATGAGAAACATATGAAAAAGATTATAAAACTGTATATTATTTAAAATAATAAGTGTTTTTCTACATATTTGCTAATAGAAGCTAAGGCCCTCTATTTTGAGATTTTGTATATAAGAATCAAGAGAGTCTGTCTGGTGGAAAACATTTAATATACATATAGAACTCAGTGTTGCAGTGACATTCAGTGACTTGCACAGGGAATTCTTTTGTTGAGTAGAAAACCATCCTTCCACCTCAATCTTGTTTACTTTCAATGTTACTGTGTGTAAGTGACCAAGACCCTCTGACTTTAATCTACGATTTCAAGTAAGATTGGGCATGTGGTACTGAAAATTTTTTGCAGGTCACTTGATCCCCAGGGACTCACAACTTCCTTGTAACATTTGTTATTACATTTCTGTGTTCTTCCCACCTGACTCAGTGACCCATCAGCACATGAGGTTTAATGTATTTTTACAGAATGTGTTTTTTGACAATTGTTGTTGTTTTATGCCATGTATGTCTGACCCCTTGGCTCTCCCATCTCTGGGCTGCAGTGGTTCTGGGATTAAGTTGTGTTTGGGGAAAAACACCTCACAGAAAATCCAAGCTGCCTCCCAGCATGTCAAGGTCATAGTCACCTGGGAGGAGACATTCTGTAGGGTTAATTAACACTAATTGTGACCCTCCCATCCTCTTTGCAACCTCATCTCTGATACATGTCCGTGGATATTTATAAGATAACAAATATCATCTATATAATGACCTATGTCAATACTGACCATGAAGAATCAAAGTTAATTAACTTAAAATGGTGACATTTACCTCTTTGTAACCGACTCACAGATTTGCAGCCTGTATACCCATACTTTTATATATTTCTGTAAATAAAAATGGCCTCTGCACTTATACTGTTCTGTTTAGAAATCTGACAAGAGTTACCAGTTCTACCCCTCACCAGATTAACTTCAGTAGATCCATTCCTCTGTTGAGGAAAACTACCCATATCTTGAAATTAAATGGTATGGAAATATCCTTGTTAAACACTGATGGCAAGGACAGAACTGATGGGTGTCAGAAAGAACCAGATGGATATTACCAGTGATAGCTAGTACAAAGGTAAAAGAAACATTAATGGCAATACAAAACTTACACGAGTCTTCTACTTGTGTTACTGATGGAAATTTTAAACAGCACTTTTAAAACTTCTCTTAAAAGTACACAAGTATTTTCTTTCTCATTCATCCTCACCTGTTGACGCCCTGCTGGGGAGACTGTAGTGCACTTTTTACTTATCCAATGTTTGTACCTGGCTGGGCAGTAGCCCTTTATTGTGTCGTGGATAATCTTTACTCAGAATTCCCAGATAATCAGCTCTCACTGCCTAGCTGATTGCATTGATCTTGCAATCAATCTTGTGTTGTTCTGCTGCACAGCTTGCAATAGGAGAGTGAAGCAAGTGGATTTTGGGCATGTGTGTATCCTTGGGCACATTTCCATGCACGCCTATCCTCTCCTTCATCCACCCCCTCACACAGGTGTGCACATGACCTCAGGCATCATTTATGTTTGGTTAGATCAGGCAGAGGAGTAATAAATTTTCCTGTAGTGCTCCCTGTCTGTTAATTGCCTGTGGACGAGGTGTGCTTCCTGTAGGTGTTTATGCCAATGGTCTTGTCAAGCAGTAGACTTCACGTCTGCTGCTCGTTTGTCTGCACCCAGGATGTTCTCCCAGGGCTCTGCATTGACAGGCAGTCTGCATTCAGCTCTGAGAAAAGGGCAGTATATATTTGCTTTTCCCCAAAAGCAGAGAAAGATCAAATTATAGCCACTTTTCAGTTTACTGCGTTATTCCATAGGGAAACATAGCTGAGCTCCTCTTTCCAAGCAAACTCTACCTTCTCCCTCCAAACAGGAGGCAGAGGCTCAGTCATTTACCTCTCATGAAGATTTCTGTTCCTTTATTCCCCGATTATCTACACAGATAGATTCACAACCGGCCTTCTCTATTTCATACCCTCTGTGTTAGTTTTTAGACCTTAAAAATCCTGAGACAGACAAGGAGTTGAAAGGGTCGTTTCAGGATCTCTGGGAGTTGCCGCAATTCTGCAGCTCAGCTTCATCCAGCATCCATGGAGCAAATTCATTGCCCAGCCTCAGGAGGTGAAACCCTTCTGGCACCCAGACCTTGTGGCTCCCATGGGACACAGTGCTGGTTCTGCTGTGTGTGCCTTGAGAAGGATTTTTGTTTTAATGTCCATTTAATGAGAAAACATCAGCTTAAATGAAGTTTCCCTGTCAGCCTGCAGCACACACTTAATTTTGGCTGGTCTCTTCCATTTGCTTAATTTGCTTTTTACTTGCCCAAATCTTCTGCAGTTAGCTGACATGGAAATAGTGGAACTCATCCTGTTTGAACAGCAAGGCTGCTCATTTTGCTTTTGTATTACGTGCAAAGAGAAACCTCATTTATTTCATTTTTAGTCTTGTGTCTGTGCTGCCTATCATATGTCTAGTCTTCTTATTTTTTGAATTTGTTATTGAAAGATAAGGAAACTGGAAAAAGGTCTTCTATTATTTTACTAGCTTTAAACACATTTGTAAGTGATTGTTTGGAAACAGTCCATGAAAAAGTGTATCCACATTCTGTTCTTTAACACAATTTCTTTTCCTCTACTCTTGATGTAATGGGTTTTTCATACTAAGGTCTCTGTACGTGGCAGCTCAGCTGTTGTTTGTTAGAAAATCAAATATTGAGTCACTACATTTGGGAAAAAGAAGGTAGATGCTCATGAACTTCAAAAAACCTGGAGGGAGAACAGGCCAGATGTTGCTCTGACCAAGCTATAGAAGTCCTTAAACGAAGTCGTCTTTCAGCTGAGTGTCTTGCAGGCTGATATCTTAAACTAGAACCATGGCATATACATCCACTAAAAGTTGGGTTTAAATCCATTGAGCTCTGAATACATGTCTGTGCTCAAATTCTATTTTTAAGGTGTAAGAGCAGATCCATCTCCATGGGCTTTTCTTAAGTCACATCCAATGTATTGGCTAAAAGCTGCATGTAGGATACAACTGACACCAACAGACTGAAAAAAAACCCCAAAAAACGTTTCCGTCTTTTTTCCTCATAATTATTTAAGATGTAACAAGTTCTATCAGGTAGAAGTAGTTTACCCTAATTATTTAAGATCTGACAAGTACTGTAAGGAACAAAGCTGTCTGAATAAAATTATGAGGCATGTACATGTTCATGTTCCCTGCTGATGGGACCTGAGTCATCACAGGCTGAGGTGCACTAATTAATCCCAACCAAAGGTTTGTCCTCTCAATTAGCAGCCCCTCAGATAAACTGCCTGGTTGATCTACAGCTGCCTGGTGGGAAATACCCCGGTTGTGCAAGTTTTATGATTCTGACTCCCTAGGCCAGCTGCAAAGTTATTTCAAGGAGAGGAGCTGATGTTTTGCAGTGTAAATGCTGTACGCAGTGCTCTGGGGCAGATCCCATCAGGTAACTGCAGCAGAAGGCTGGAGTCAGCATCCAAAGGATGAGGAGAGATGTGCCATCAGCTTGGCACGCTGCAAATTCCAACTCTGAGCCACACAAAATCCTTTTTAGGATGCTGGCATTTCTGGAAACCTGGGCGTTTATATTCTTGTGACTGTCAGAGAAAGTGTTTCTGAAGCTGTCTTAAAATCCACTTTTAATTCCAGCTAAAAAATATGTGTTTGTGTGTAAACATCACACGCAGTATCAGCCAGGCCTGGGGAATATTAGTAACCCTTTACTTACTGAACCCTAATAATGCTGTTGTTTCCTAAAATAAAGGTAAACACCCCTTCTCTGGGTGAGGGTGATCGCTACACGCCAACAGGGGAATCAGAAGGGTGCATACTTTGTGTGAGACTGCAGAGGCCCCACTCAGGATACTGAACTTGAGTAAGATTTAGGTGCATCAGTCTATTTTCTTCTCCTCCCAGTTTTCTCCTGTTTCTCCCAGGCATTGTTATTATCCTTCATTTCTGCCAGAGTGAACTTAGCCATGGGATATGGCACACACAGGAGCAGTCTGTCTCCCCTGTGTATCCAGGCTAAGACAAGAGGCCAGACCCCGAGCCTGCTTAAACCAGTGCTGTGGAAACTGAAGACATAAAGTGAAATTGAAGCGGTGAAATGGAGAATGTCGCTCTGAAACCTCAGTTGTGACTCTCTTCCTCCTCAGCACTCGTGAATGGAGCCTGAGCTTATCACTTCTTCCTTACTCCAAGCCCCAGCTGCCACCAAGAGACCAAGGCACAGGAGTGTTGGGATTAACCTGTATCCTTTAATACTTCAATAGCATCCTATTAGCACAGTGCTTAAATATGCTAGGGAATTTAAGGATTACTTAAATTGCAAACTTCAAGAATTTTAGCAGTTGGGAAGAAAATAGTTTTTGACTGATGGAGCACAATTCTTTCCCCAGCTGCACCTTTGTGACCTGCACACGCTGGTAATGTAATGGAGGGGGCTGCAGAGCCTCCAAGGGATTTTTAATTTCAAAATGGATGGCGGATATCCATTCACTAATAAATCATCTGCAGCAGTTCTGCAAGAAAGAAAAAAGGCTCAGGGCATCTCATTTTGGTCTTGTGTACTTTTTCCCACCCTCTGGGTTCATAGAGTTAAGAGTTATTTAAAGAAGGGGAGAAGGGGTGTGCAGACGACCAGCCACATTAATGGTTGAGACGTGTTGTTTATATAAATTTCATTTAATTTGGTGCATAGTGAGCGATGTCTCAGCCAGTATGTTTGAGTTTTTTCCTAGAGTATTGTTCTTGCACCTTTGTTTCATGGCACTGCTTTCTTTTGGGCAAGAAAACTCATCTAGATTTATTGCCTTTCTCTTTTCTGCGCAACCTTGCCTAATAAGACCACTGCGGTGGCTGCAGCCTGTGAAATTAGCCCATGAACCCCTTGTATCCTTGTCTGTCTGTCTCAATATCCCTCAGATCACCCTGATAAGAAGAAGAACTGTGACCATATCTGTCTTTTTTATTACAGACTGCTGTTGGTGTAGGTGGCAGACTGATGAAATACAGCAGGGGTTTCTGCTTCACATGGCAATATCAGTGTATTTCTTTCTTTCTTTCTCTGTCCATTCAGTGGGGTATCCACTTATATACCTAAAATCAACAGTTACAATACACACAGGCACTGCATAACTATGATGTGGCTATGACTTTTTGGATGGTATTTCCAGAGTAATTTCAATGTCTCATGGAAATAACGCTCATTTGCACAAAAGCCAATTTTGTATTTATGGTTTGGTTGTAGCAAAAGAAATAAAAGAGAATTAGGGAGTTTAGATCCAATGAAGTGATAAATATTGTCAGTAAAGTGATTTACTGTCTATCTGCTGAGCTTTCCAACTGATCTACAGGTGTTTTATATACTTACAGCTTGTTCTTCAGCACAGATACTGAGTGTGAGTTCATGGCCTCACCCTGCTGTGTGTTACTCCTTAAGTTGCTGTGTAGCAAAAAAAATGAAGTGACACTTCTGCAGTAATGACTGGGGTGCCAGGGCTTTATTAAATATTCAGATGTCTGGACTCTACATATGAATATCAGTTTATGCCTTATCACCCCCCAAGTGTCCTTTTGTCTGCACGCGAGGGCCACGAGTTCTCTCTTGCAGACTTGTGCCAGACAAGAGAACAAACATATGCTCATGGGCAAGGAGAATCAATCCATTTTAAAATTATGTAGCCTGTTATTTTTTGGCATTAAAGACTGAGTTATGAGGGGTTTTTTAACCCTGGCTGCAGTATTTTGGACAGTTACTCTCAAATTTTAACATGGTATGTAGTGCCCATATGGGGAACTTGCTTTTCTAAAAATGATACTGCTTGATGATATCTGTATTAACCAGACCTCTACTGAGAAAGAAGACAGCCAGAATAACTTTTTGTGTCAGATTAATGGAATGAGGATGGATGCTTTTTGCTGCAGGTGCTGGCTTGGTGTTGAAAAACCTGGAGCTCAGTTCCCAGCTGTGTCCCACAGTGTATGACGGTAGGTGAGTCTTCCAGAGCCACCTTTATTCCAATGCCTAAATTACCAAGTGAATATCTATTGGCATTTTCAAAAGCAGCAGGGATTGGCTTCCATGGGGCTTTTCAGCATTCCATGGAACTGACTTGCACAGTGCTCCTCCCCCATGGAAAACTGCCTTCCTAAAGACACCCAAAGGTAATTCCTAAAGGTAATGGGGTCACAATGTTCGTAACAAAAGGCATCCAACACAGTTTTCCTGTACAATCTCTGAGTTTCCCTCATGAGGCAGGAGTTATTAAAAATTTTTTTTGTTTTTTAAGCTGATATGACAGGTGAAGACAGTTTTCATTATTTTCCTGCTCTAATTTTGACACTCTCAGACTGCCAACAACAACAATAATAATAGAAACAATATCCTTCATTTTTATGCTAAATAATCACTGGAGAAACAATCTACCTATTACCCTAACAAGTTTTCAATAACTACCTGGAGATGAGAGGGAAGTTCCTCCCTGCACAGGGCAGGCAGAACCCCTGTGCTGCCGTTTCTCGCTGGTCTCGCAACGATTGGGGATCCATCGCACGGGGGTTGGCAGAGCCCCTGTTCGGGTAGCGCGTTCCACATCTGACGCTGCTGTCAGGGACACTGAAGTGGCTGCTGAAATCAGCTGCCTGAGACCCCACTCAGCCAAGATGTGCCATCTGCTTGCTGATGGCTGACAACAGCGAAATCTCCCACGCTCCTGCCAGCGGAATTCTCCCTTTCAAATCACGTTGTGCGGTGCCAGACCCATTCCCTGCCATGTCATTAAAGCTGGGAAGGACTCAGGCTTTCTGTTTCACTAGCAATTTTGCGATTTCAAATCTTGTCCTTTTGGTCCAGAAAAGGGTGAGCGTCCCAAGTATGTCTTTCTCATTTTCTACATCTAAGATTTCTGCTATTTTTTTTTTTCTTTGTTCAAGGAAACAGTATGATTTTAAAAAGTAATTTTATTTGAAAATAAAAGCTTCACACTGGAATAAGCACAATGCTTATTCTTTTTTTCTAAATGATGTGAAAAAAAGGTTTTTCTTCAGTGCCTTTTTATGCAAAATATTTAAATGCAAATATTCACTCCATTCTGACTGGTGTTGGTATGTACTTTTCTGCTTCAATGCAGTGGTGATGCACACTGTGAATTGTTCACATAGTGAGTGTCATTTGGTCAAAAATAGCAGGTTAAATTGTACTAGATTCTGTGGACTTTTAGCAGAAAATATAAAGCATAGAATAGATTTCTGCTTGCAGAAATCACTTAACTTCTGTCAGTCTCCAGCCCCCCAAGAGAGGCACTGACTGCCCGGCTGGAACTCTCTTCTTATCAAATTTCTCAAAACCAGAATATGTCAATAGTTCTAAACTGGGAGCTTAAGAGTGGAATCACAGAAACATCTTGCTTCCTGCATCAACACTTGTTTAACAAATTGATAATGTGGATACCAAATGGGGCACTTTTCAGCCATGGCTGAAGGAAATCAAATTGCCAGCAGACACCAAAGAGATGTTTTCACTCCCTCCATGTTCCCTCTGCTCTCCATACCTGCTTGCACACTCCCACCTTTTTCCCTTGCACTGGAACTGGGGCTTGTTTCTCCCAGTGAGCCAATTTCAATCTCTAAATTCAGAGAAATTTAATTGTAATTTGTTTGTTTGGGTTTTTTTGTTTTGTTTTGTTTTTTCTTTTTGTTTTTTGGGGGCTTTTTGTGTTGTTGTTGTTGTTGTTTTGTTTTCTTGAGTTTTTGTTTGAGGGGCTGTCAGATTTGGGTTTTTTTGTAAATTGGAGGTGTTATTTGCCGTACTTATTTAGCTATACTTCTTTAGCTAAAGAGCTAAAGAGAATGAGAGGTTGGTTGCTAATGCTGCCTGCCTGATTCTGTTCCTTCACCTCCGCCTCAGCTGTGCTTGCACAGGTATTTTTGCATCCGTGCCTTGAACTACCTCAAGGGATTGGCACAGGTTTAAAATAACCTAGTAAAAATGGTTTTTATTATTCTGGATCGCTTCTTCCCACAGTGGCACAAACAGTTGTACCAGGATGCCTAAAGGGAGATGTTGGAAGAAGCAGGGTGGTCAGGAGAGGCAGAGGGGAAGGGCACAGGCTGCCAAAACAAATGGATGTCAAATCTGCCCTTAGCATGGTCTTGAATAACCACACAGGGCAGAAAAGAGCTGATATGCCACAAATTCACATCCCAGCTTGGCATGCAATTCCCTCTCAATGTAGCTGCAGCCTTAACTACTGTGATGAAAATAAAAGGATTCATTGATGGAGCTGCTGCGAAGCTCTTGAAAGGATTTGCTGTTCTTTAGGGCATGGGGAGCAAGAAGCACAAAGGAATCTATGCTAATGCACTGTTATGAGCTCTGTTCTTTGGGATTTATTTATTCTTCCATTTAAGGCACAACTTGCAGCTGCAAGGAGCTGAAGTGTGGACTTAAAAATAGAAAGAGACTAAGTGCATTAGACAAAATAACCTCTAAGTAGACTATTACATCTGGCTGTGTCTTCGCAGTATATTGTGTGTGTCTAATAAAACATATATATTTTAAAATATATATATTGAACTCTACAGAATTTTCAGCCTGAAATTTCTGTGTATGTCCCATTATGAACCATGACAGGGAATCCTACCCAATTTCCGAATTTTATGAATACATAAAAGCACACACAGAAAATGACTGAAAGTAGTCTGAATTTAGAACTCTAAGAAAAAAATATGCATCACTAGGAGCCCCTCTAAGCACAGCAACACCTCTTAGATTGCCACTGAAATTTCTTGTATCATTTAAGACTGTTGTTTCATTTAAATCTGAAATGGCTTTGATCTCTCAGGAAGGAGATGCAGGTAAGGCACTCTATTCAGTGCCATCAGCAAGATACAGGGAAGCTGACAGATTCATGCCTGAGGTTTCTCTCCCGCTCTTTGCTAGGTGAGTTTGCTACTTTAACTTTTTTTTTTTTTTTTTTTTTTGGTGCATATTTGACACTTGTGCCCCCCCAAGACTTGCTCGTGGTCAACTGCTGATGGCATGAAGCAGCTTTCCCACTGTGTGGTCACCCTGCTCTTTGTTCTGCGTGCATGGCTTCACGAGCATCTGTCCCTCCAACCCGAACTGCTGGGAGCTGAAATGCAATTGTGTCAGCTGCATCATCTGCAAATCCGCCCTAATGAAATTTGGCAAAAGTGGTCAAAGTTGCTCCAGACTAAATGAAACTGCCACATGTTTTTGACAGCTGAGATGACAGTCCAGCGCATCTCTCACAGCTCTGGATGGCGTGCATCATTAGTTTTACAGAATGGGAAAGAGAAGAGCATGCTAGAAGCTACTGTCCTTCGGGCTTTCACATTATTTTTTCACTTTCCTTTAAACTCAAACAAATTAGAGGCCTTGAAAGATCAACCACGAGCAGATATAGTTTGTCAGCTACTTTAAGGGAAAAAAAAAAGCCAGAAAAAACCAAAAATCCAAAATACTACTGGTAATATTTTGCTCTTTTAAAATTAAAGTCTGTTGCATTTAATTTCTGGGGAGTGGGACAAACAGCAAATGGATAAAATCCAGAATACAAGTGACTGGTGTTGGTGTAACACCCAGAGCAGGGAACAAAAGGCTCTTAAGGACTTTCCTCTCTTGGAACATTTTCATACTCTTTTACAGTCTTTTCAGGGGCTGCCCACACTGAGGTGAAATGTTTGTCTAATTAAATATCCCAGGTTTTATTTTATGGGTGAATTTCTTCTAAAGAAACAGGTCAGCTGGATAGCCAGACATCCTACAGCATCCACTTCAGTCCTGGGTCGGTATTTGAAGACTGGGAGAGAGAGCAGCACAAGCGCAAGCCTTTAATATCCCTTCTGTGCCTTGTAAGCCTCATTGTGGCCTCCAGAGCTCACAAGTCTCTCATCATGGCTCTGAGGGAGAATAAGGTAAAGAAAAAATGTTCTCTCACATGGGAATTTTCTTCTCAAGGCAGTAGGGGACATTTTACATTCAGTAAAATACTCAGATATGGCTCAGTTTGGAAGTTCTCCTTAGCCAGTAACGTTCTGCATGTCTACTATCACTCAGGTTCCCTTTGCATTTTTAAGAAATATTTACAAATCTTAATCTCTCCTATTTTTCTCTGAGATGACAGATCCATTAAAAAGGAAATGTGGCAAAAAACTCTTTAGTTGTGCTATGCAAATTAATGTTCAAAGAACATACAAAAACTACAGAAATGTATTTGTTTGTGGTCTTGGTAAATGGATGCTTGGAGAAACAAGTAATAATATAATAATAAATCTCTCTCAGCATGAGGTGATGAGGGCAGACTCCTGAGGTGGAGTAAAGAGCCTGTCTCCGTTCATGTCAAAGGAATTGGGCTGATTGACATCATCACAAGTGGGAAGGACATGGGGAGGTAGATCAAAGAGATCCAAAACCAAACAAAACCACAAAAACCTCAAACAAAACAAAAACCCTCAAACAAAGAAACAATAAAAAATCAACCTCTGAATAGTTCCCTCCTGGTTAGAAATGTGCATTGGGGAAAGTAGCTATAAATAATAAATCCTTAGCTCTAAGAATGATGTTTTTCGCTTCATTTTTCTGTGAAGTGAAATATTTCAATTTATTTCATTAAGATTAATTCCCTGTCCACCATGCCCTTTTCTCTGGGCAAAAGTTCATAAATATTTCCTTGTTATTTCAGTGTTTCTTAAGTTGCTTCTTGTGAAGAACTTGGAGGAATCAGTTTATTCTCTATGAATCCTTTCTCTCACCTCTTCCGCTCCTTTGGTCAAGACTGTTTAACCCCAGCTGGAAATGGCACACAGCCTCTCACTGCCCCACACCTGGTGTGATGGGGAGGAGAAGTGGAAAAATGTAAAACTCATGGATTGGGATACAAACAGATTAATAATTAAAGTAAAATATACTCCAACTACCACTAATAACAGGCATATGGAATATTCCTTTGGCCACTTTCCTGTGCACCTGCTAGCTGGCAGAGCATGGAAAACTGAAAAGTCTTTAAATTTGGGGAAAAAACTGCTTAGAAACAACTAAAATATCAGTGTATTATCAACATTATTCTCATATTAAACCCAAAACACAGCGTTGTACAAGTTACTAGGGAGAATGTTGGCTCCCAGCTGAAACCAGGACAATGCAAAACAGTAACACTTGGCTTTTCTATTCTGTTTCTTCTTTAATTCCATTTAATTTCTTGTTCCTTTATTATGTTCAGTATTTCTCCCTTGAGCTGTCTGTTCAAACTGCATCCCCAGCACTCTGGCCCCTTACCTTCACCATGTCTTCTCCCATGAAACCATTACATTTTTATTTGCATTCTGATGTTAATTTTACATGGCTGGTGTTTTTTTAAATCCTGACTGTTATTATAGACTAATTTTCTTAACCTCTCCATTTATGTTTAGCATGTTAGGCCCTCCTTTGAGATAGAGTAGCTCTTTTTTTGCATACTGCCCCTCTGCTATTTGGCAGGGAGAAGGACCCTGCTCAAAAGGGATTTTTTTTTAATCCTGTAAAATTCTGTTTAGTTTGAGTCATAAACCTGGTAAAAATGTGAATTTTCTTCATTATCTCTTTATGACTTTCTCCAAAACTTACAAAAATCCCCTTAATTTTGAATGCTCCTTACCACCCTCAAAGTGTTGGGCAAAGGCTGGGACCAGAGAGCAGCTGTTGGCTGCTCATGGTTTTTCCTACTTCAATATCTGACTCTGGCTTGAAGCTCAGGCTCCAGCCTGGGAAAAACCAACCAGCTCAGCACTATTCCATCCAAAGGCAGCTGGGAGCAGCAGGCAGCAGGCTGGCCAAGGAGGGGCACTTCTCCACAGCTCCCCTGCTCCAGCCAAAACCAGTCCTGGACTGCAAATCCTCCTGCTCTGTTCCAGAAATGATGAGGGCTAAAGGGTTTGCAGATGATAATAATATCAGCCAGGATAATAATAAATATCACCCGGCTGATCCTGGCGCTGTGCTCAGGCTGCTCATGGTTTCTGCATGCGCAGGGGGAAGGAGCATTTCTGGTAGCAGCACCAAGCAGTTTAATTCCTGATTACTAACGTTAATAACTCTTGTAGATTTAGAGATGCACTCCTCAAAGAATCCAACCATCCAACATCATCCCTCTAAAATACTTTCCAGCACGTTTATTATTTGTTTTCTCTAAGTACAAGTGGTGGCCCGATCCAAGCCCTCTTGCAGCCTGAGGAAAGATCCAGTCTCACTGGAGCTGGAATAACTTCTTGAAGAGTTTGGCAGCTTAAGCGCAGAAAAGCTGTTTCTGGTTTCATTTTAGGACTTCTTAAAAGCATTCTTCTGTTTTCTATTGGAGTTTGCCTGCTTTGCCATCCAAACATCCCATCTGTACATGTATTAGCATCCAGGTTGTCTCTTTTTTTCCCTCCAGCTGCACTGAGAGACTTTCTCGTTGCTAGCTGGAAGTTTTGCCCCTGATTTTACTTTATTCTTGACATTGCCACAGATTTTTTTCATCACATTTCTTACTAAGCAGTAGCATCTTGATGTTTAGAACAGTCATTATTCTCACTACAAGGGCATGCAGCTAAAGGAAGCAAGTATCTGGCTTGGTTTGTAAAATAAGAAATACTGAATGGTGTAAAAATTCAAGGGAATTAAATTTATTATAAAACCCAACCCACTTGTTAGAAGTATTTTTTTAGGATTACTTTTTTTTCTTGCTCCCAAGATTTTGATATTATTGTGAGACTTTGCTTTATGATAACCTTGGTCCTCCTCCTAAATTAAAACTGAAGGTAGACACAGGGCAAGTGTCTCTAAAGACAGCAGCTGCATGGAAAACTTAACAGAGTTTCAGAGCTGCAAGCTTATCTGCTTAAGGATATTGCTGAGGAACCAGATGGAGAACAGTTTTCCACAGCTAACCATCTGGGACCTGCAGTGATACACTCTGCCCTAAGCATTGCTATGGGAATTGACTTCATGGTGGGAAAAAGCAGAGAAAAAGAGTCTAGCAGAGAAAAAAGAGAATAATATTTCATGCTGCAAAAGTGCACAGCCAAAGAGTTCCCATTTTGTCACACATTGCAGTTTCCTCGTCTCTCTGGGTTTTTAACCTATGGGATAAAAGGAAAAAAAAAGAGAGATTTTAATGGTTATTACAGCATGAAACCCTGCTGTGGAGGGAATCAGAGATGGTGTTTTGGTTTTAGTGGAACATTGGTGGAGTTCTTGTGTGTCAAAGTGCAAGGCAACACTTTCTGTTAGGGCTTCTAATTGCTTACATTGATATATAATTTTAGGTCTGCTGGATTGATTTTTGGAGTTCTGTACTTCAGGGCTTCCAGCCAGTGCAGTGTCCACAGCTGAGAAATGCAGTGGTTTGCAGGGACCAAAGAAAGGTAAGAAATATGGGATGTTCCATGAGGTTTGTAGTAAACACCAAATGCCTGGTAACTAGGTGGAGTCAAAGAAAAAAGTAGAATGAGTGGATTCTCTGAGCAGCCCTGCTATATGGTCTTAACATGAAATCTATAGGCAAAAAGTTTTTAGTTGTTAAACATGAAATTGTCCAGGAACCAGAAGGCAGAACACAGGTCTTTTTTCCTCAGGTGCTTAGGAGGGTCTACAATCTGCCTTCTAGGTTGCATTCTTTAGCTGAAGTTTTCCATGCTGTCCAGGCATTCTGGCTTTTTTCTCCTGCTATGTTGATTCTCCAGCATCGAATATTACATCATCCTTTGCTCTGTGCTTTTCTCTGCCAGGGCAGCTGTAGGATCTTTTTCCTCTGGCTGTTCACCAGCTTTTGCAAAGCTTGTGGGAACCTATTGGAGACCTTTTTTCTTTCTGTCCCTTTTTGAATGAAAGGCTTTAAATGACAAGGGCTTTGCCTTCCTTAGTAAAACTGGCTAAAATGGCAGGCTTAAAAAAAAGTTTAACAAAAAAGGATAGAAGGTAAATGAAGCAATAAATCTGATTCACCTCATAGCTCTGCTGAGTTTTGAAGTACCCAGATAATGCAGGTTAGCTCTAGTGGACTATTTAATAGTGTGAGCCTGGATAACGAGTACTGAAAATCATTGAGCAAATATCATCAACCTCCATTGAATATTAGGACCTTATAGAGGGTTACAAACCTGAGCTTGCTTTTATATGTGTGTGACAGGTCAAGAGAAATATGAAATAGTTATAAAAACACAAAGACCAGGCCATTCAGCACATTTCTAAGCTGGAAATAAAAAGGTCAAAATTTCCATGACCTTTACCTAGATAGAACTGAAATTTTTCTCGATATGTGTATGTTGCAGCTGTTCTGTAAAGGGAGACAGAATTCCCTGTAATGGTTTAAATCACTTGTATCTTATACTTTAACAAAGCCCCTCACCACTTCAGCCTGGTGTTGCTCTGTGTGTGTGTGCTGATGTGTGTTTATTGCATCTGGATATTCACAAAAAGTAACAGATAGAATTGGTTATCAGGTAATCATCAGCGTATAAACAGATTTTTTTTTATCTTCCCAAAAGAAAATCTATGTGGGAAAACTGTAATGGTCGTTTTTCGTTTGTGTGTGTCCCTGGTATGGAACAGGCTGTGTGCTTTGATGTTGAGATTGGCTTCAGGTATTCATGGCATGAAAGAGTTTAGGTGGGAGATATCACACTTATGGGTGCATATCTCGCTCTTAAATTACTTTTTAATGAGAATATAAATTAAAAAAAAAACTAAACCCCCTCCATCCATTAATCCTTTTCTTCATCACTGTTGAACTGCAGAACTGGAAAATATGACCTGGATGAAGCTTGGCTGTCGCCTGTGGCTCAGAGAAGAGGAGGAGGTAAATAGATCACTGTTTTGCAAAATGTTTGCTCTTCTTTATTAGTAAGATATTTTATTCTTCTGGAATTTACTGATTCATTGGAATTTTGCCCAGTTAAGAGCTGTTGGACTGACCCTCTTCCCAGACAAGTGGTAGCAGAGCCTTCAATTGAACCTGTGCTGTTCCTTCCTTGTTGGGTGTTGGTCTGTCGGCGATCAAGCAGTGAGCTCTGCTTCTTAATGCTCAAAAATATAAATAATTTATACCTTAGAGCACACAATACCATGGAAAGTGTGAGGAAAATTATTCTGACTATAAGGAGGAAAGTTGTTAAGTTGCAAAGAGAGAGAACTCTACTCTAAACAAGCAGAAATGTCTGTTCTTGCTTTCTTATGTGCCAGCCTTGAGCTAAAAAGGATGTGTCAGTGCAAAGAGCTGCTTTCAGGCAGCTCAAAGGGAACACTGCAAAGTTGTCTTTGTGTCTGAAAGGAATTCTTTTCAGTAGTTTTGCCCTAAAGTTGGATTTGTCTGAGGGCCTGTTCCTTTCCTGTAAATTTGACTCTGCCCGATTCTGCATTATGCACAAGTTATAGCTCATAAAATGCATAACTGAGTTGCAAATTACATCTTTCAGGAATTACTGTTTTCAAACGCAGCTTTGAACAGTGTTTTGTGCACTGCTCTCGGCCATCAGTCAGGATCTGCCGGAGGGATCTGTTCTGCAGGAGCTGATCTGCAGATTTCCACCAGGGCCATGTGAACCTTGGCCTGATGTTTCTTAGTCGTGCAGTCCCTGGCCTTAGAGAGCAAAGCTGGATGACAGCCTCATTCAGCAGAAGGGAAGGTGACCTGTAAATTAAAGCGGCAGCACAAAATCCAAATCAGGCAGCATCATCTCTGAATATTTTTCTGAAAGAAGACCAAGCAAGGTGTCAAAGAATTCTTGCGAAATCATAGCCCAGGTTTCTTCTGTCTGCCTACTCCTGCAAACTGATTTTCTGTGTACAAATAGCTCTGTGTGAGAGACAATCCCTGGTTTGAAGCCCTAAGTGATACTCACAGATGGCTTCTTAAGAGGTGGCAATAGATTTTTGCTTCCTCTGGATGACCCTGCTGTAGTCTTCCTTCTCAATGTGCAGGAAGATACCAAGGAAGGTTGGAAAGGTCCCAAAGGACCAAACCCTGCAGTAGAGACTTGAACACATTGAAATCAGAGGGCAGCACAGCCTTTATTCTCTTTTTTCTTTTTTTTTTTTTTTTAATGCAATTTTCAGGCTGCAATCAAGCCCCAAATCCTTCAGTTAAAAAATAAAGAGTAATGTTTTTGCACAGAGGAGAGGCACTTGCTCAAGAAGTGCCTTATGTAAGTTGCTATAATTTGCCTTTTTGCCATGCATGAACCTTCAGAGTGGCTGCTGAGTGTGTGCCACTGCCGTGGTGGGAGGGAGGGCAAGGGCCCCGTGACAGAGCTCCCTTTGCTCAAAGGGTCCCTTTCCGCAAATGGGAAGTGGCATGGAATACTCAATCATCATTAAATGGTCAAAGATTTTAATCTGCTCATAAAATCACATCCAGAGTAATTGAGTAGCTCACTGTGAGTGTCTCTAATTGTCTTATCACAGTGTTCCTCTGGCTCTGAAAAATGGCACAAGTAACATGTTTTATTAAAAGATGGAATTTATAGTGATTTGACTCCAGAAGCCCAAAGCTTGCAGACTCATACTGTGTTATAGGGATTTGGATTTATTCTTTCTGATGTTTGTTTAAATGTCCTGTGAGCATTCAAAAAACATACCACTTTTAGAAGATGTCCATATATTTTTGTATTTTTAAAATGGCTGTGGAATTGAATACTCCAGAATTTGTGGTTACTTGAAACAAAGCTTGATACCAGAGACGATTTTGAAGTCCTGAGCCAAACATCCTGTGAAAATGGAGCTCCTGCATTTCATTGTGATTTCTCTTAAGGAACCATGGGGCTAAGCCAGGGGAATCATTGCCACACAGTGTTGTGTGTGCAAAAAAAGTCTATATGTGTCAAAAAAAGTATTAAGACAATTTACCTTGGACTTGGCCTTGAGTAACAAACCTCTGGAGCTGAGAGAGTGTCTGAGGGAGGCACAGTTGTGTGGTGGCACAGCTGTGATCCTCTTCCCCAAGCCTCCACCTCCAGCTGCTGTTTGGGACACGAGGCTGAGCTAAAAGCATCTTTCTCATGGGCTGAGCACTGCTGGTAGAGCATGTGACCAGTAAAGTACCTGAAAATCTCTTTATGCCATGTAGAATTCACTAATGACAGGTTTTAACTATTTTAGTTCCCCTTAATGACGTTAAACAATACACAATGCTGTGTTTTCTATTATCCATTTTTCCCCTCCCAGATCCTACATATTGTGCTGTTTTCTGTTCTTTTTATGTTATTTTTTCCTCTTCACATTCACCTGCTTTAACACAGTTTGCCTGGTAAGGTTCCTCAAACAGGAATGATCATATAAAAAGAATAGTGTTAGCACTTACCTTTTATTCTTGGACAAATTGCTCACTGCAAGGGAGAGTGTATCGAGAATTGCTATACATAAAACAATGGCATTTTTATTGTGTTGTGATGAGAGCAGTTCACCTTGCTGATGACCTCAGGAAGGCAGGCTGTTCCACACATGCAATTTTAGCTCATTGAGATTTCAAAGATCCCTTTCGAGCATATATCACCGCAAGCCTTCTTTTAGCACATTGACTCTTTGTTCTTCCCTTCCATCACCGGGTTTAACATGCTGCTGAAGGCCTGCAGAGAACGCAGCGATGCCAATGGATCGGGCTTGGAGAGGAGCAGACTTTGAAGGAATGTGAAATGAGTAAAGAGAAACTTGGCTGGAATTCAGCAATACAGAGAGGAGGCAGGGAAGAGATAAAATTTTAAGATATCAACAGCAAGGCCACAATTAAATTTCAGCCTCGCAAACGCAAACAAGCAGAGAGCTCAGACCCAGATTGCAGAATACGTGCTTTGTTCATGGGATGGTATTGATCATATTGATCATATTGATCATATTGATCATATTGATGCCAGGGTGAGTGCCTCTGTAGGATTGCCCAGCCATAGACACACAAATTAAATGCATGGTTGTTTAGCAGGATCTTGTCCTGCAGAGGCTGCTGCAGTGGGTGCCAGCAGCACCAACAGAGCTTCAGGTTCCCATAAGGAAGTCTTTGGCAGCGTTGGTGGGAACGGCAGCTCCAGGAGACTGCAGTACCCTCAGGGCTGGGGGCAGACATGGCTAAACCTATACACAATAGAAATGGAACTTTTAAACCTTTTGGTGCTCCCTGTTGTGTTTGGGGAACACCTGTGAGTTTGTCTAAACTCTGTTCTGCCATTCTTTCCGTACAACGTAGCTTTGGCCTGCAATTTTCCCAGCTTTGTTGTTTTAAAAGTCCCAGTTGAAGGGAACAGAGCTGTTTCCACTTCAAGACATTCACCTGTGACTTAATTGCTCAACTTTAATTTTCCCCTTCTGTCCAAGGGAGGGAGAAACAGGAATTAAATTCACTCACAATGCCAAAGAAATGTGCATGAAAGTTTCCTTTGTATAAATGGGCAAGAGGTCTCATTGAAGCGTAAGGACAAAATGGATAAAAATTGTTTTTTTCTTTCATTTTTTACACCAGAGACTCTTTAGAGGCTTCCATTGTTTTTCCAGAATCTGTTAGAAAGAAGAAATTTCTAGGTCATGTTCCCTCCCCATCAGTGGAACAAAATTCCCAATATCCTTAGAAATCAATTCTGTTCTCACATGTCCAAGTTAGCAATGAAGAAAAAAAGGGAAGATAAGAAAGATATGTTGTTTATTTATAGCTTATATTGTTGAGACCCTGCTTATGGAGTCTTCGTTCTGATACACGTTAAGAATTTGTTCTTGAAGGAACTGATATATGCAAATGCCATTGGATAAACAGGCAACACAAAGCACTGAAGGCAACCAGGAGATTTTTTAAGAACAAGCAAATGGAGATGAAGAAGAAAATTACTGAAATGGAAATCTCAAAAGTAAGATTTTCAAATCAATATATGCTAAGTAAAAAAAGGAGAAAGAAATTGTATATTATTCTTTTCACATTTACAAATTTTGTATCAGCAGTTAACTGCTTGGTAAAATTTATTAGTTACTTTTTTTCTGACCAAAAAAAGGATCTTTGGAAGGCAGCAGGGGAAGGAACTGAGAGTAAGCATGGGATAGTACAGGAGAGAAGTGTGGACCAAGGAGTTCCTACAGAGTGGCAAGGCAGGGCTGGCTATAGCAACAGGCTGGGAGAGCACACACAAACACACACACATTGGCTCCAGGAAATGAGGAAAGAAATCAGTGAACCTTTTAAGTGACATTTAGAAAAGTTCACCATTGCAGTAGCAATTCCTGAGAATTGCAAAGCAGAAAATAAATCTATATCTAGAGAGCAGGCATTGGTTTCTGCTTTAGATTTATTGCTTGAAAACAATAAAAGAATTTAGCTTGGAAAACTAATCTAGCCGTGACCCTTCACGCAATTAGCTAGACGGTGACTGCAGAATTAGGTCCTCGCTTGGGACACGTTTCCCTGTTCCCCATTAAGGATCTGTCTTAAATACTCAAGGATCAGTTCATCCACCGAGTCCCACTGGAGCCAAGTGAGCAAAGCATGGAGCTGTGTTTTTCATCTCCCTGATGGCAAACTCGTCAAGGTGCTCCGTGTGACCCAGAGGCCTCAGCCAGAAGCCAAGGAGCAACGAGCTGCTTTAGCCCCGTGCCAGTTCCCTGTGTGGTGAGCACAGGACAGGGACTCTGCTCCCCGTGAGGTGCAGCAGAGTCTGAAACAGGACCCCATCGTGCCCCCAGAACACCTCTTGCCAGCTCTGCAGAGGAAATACAGGAGTCAGGACTCTGTTTCACACAGGGGGTGATGCCCTGCCACAAACCCTGCGGCCAGAGAGCCTGGGAGAGACCTCAAGGTGCTTCCAGGTCATGCTCTGGAGATGTTCTGGGAAGAGCCACAAGTCTCACCACATTTTATGAGGAATCCTGAAACTGGTGGAGTTTTCCAAGGTATGGATGTACACTGGCCAGAAATTGTGAAAATGCTGCCACTGGTTTCTAGCATTCGCTGTTGGGGCACTCAAAAACTCAGCATTCATTGAAGTGTTTCGTCTACTCCCAAAATTATAAATGTGCTCCTAGATAGCTAATCCAGCCCAGAGCCTTCTGTTACCACAGTTTCTTTATAAATATTAATAATTTGTCACCAAGTAGAATCGTTCTGAAGCTAAATAAGCTCCTGTGCTATGCTCACACATTAATCTTACTGGAGGCTCAGGGGGAAAGTAGAGGCAAAATACTTCAGTGAGAGATTAGTCTAGGTTATTCTCAATGGAAGATTAATCCAGAAATAGTCTCTACATTTTCTACTCGTTTACCCAGCAGAAGAATTTATTAAATAGTTCCTAAAACTGCAAAAATTGGGAAGTTTTCCTGTGACAGCTGAGCCATACTTTATCCTTTTTTTTGTTTTACTATTTTTCTGCTTTACATGAAAGCTTCACTGAAAAAAGGTTAAGTATAAAAGACTTAGAAGGTGCCTATTTTTGAGTACTCTTAGAAAATAAAGATGAAAGGAAGTTAATATTTTTGGTTTTATTAATCTCACTTTAAAAAAGCTTTTTTTTCTCATTCTACGGAATATGACAGGATTTTTTTTTTCAGTGTGGAAATGGATTTTAGACCTGTAGAAAATTTGACTTAATGAACAATGAAGAGACTTAAGGAAATTTTTGTAGAAACCCCACATGATAAAACTCATTTGGAGACTCATTTATGTAAACGTGTTAATGTGACTTATGCAAAACTTGGTCCTCTAGACAGTTCTTGGTTTTAATAGCTTTTTTTTCTTTTCTTAGTGGCAGCTATCAGAAAGATGTTCTGCTTTGGATAAGCAGTCCACATTATGTTATATATAATTAGTAGCAAATACCTAACAAAGAGAGTTAGGTTAAATGCATTCTAGGTTAAAACAGGCATGCATAAACTAGATAATTTGGGAAAAGTAGAGAAATTTCACTGCCCATGGTGCTAACTACCTATTTCAGGTTATAATTGACAGGGATAATTTTCTGGTAAACATCTCCCTAAATCTCTCCACTGAGGGAGTCATGGTGGAACACGATGAACTTTTCAGCAAAGTGACTCAGCTGAAAGCATATGAAGAGATTCAGAGATTGATATTTGGAGTTTAAAAAAGGTATTTGATATACATGCTACAATACCTGTGTGCGAGTTTTTAAGCAGATATTGACTGGTAGATCCTTTTACCCATGATTTATCCCTTCTCTCACTGTTTTCTTTATTTCTTCACTGTATCAGAAAGTTGTTTAGATGCTCTGTGGTAGGAACTGATTGAGCACATACTGAAATGTGTGTGTTTTCCCAAGAAACTTGGGCTTTACACAGAGGTAAACAAACACAGAGAGTATAAGAAGCCTCCCTTATGCAGCCACTAACAAAAAAATAAAAAACTTATTTTCTGTGTGTTTCTC
The DNA here is from genome assembly GCA_013400915.1 of Pardalotus punctatus. Classification (NCBI taxonomy): domain Eukaryota; kingdom Metazoa; phylum Chordata; class Aves; order Passeriformes; family Pardalotidae; genus Pardalotus; species Pardalotus punctatus. The sequence continues at coordinate 4,181 of VZTX01007010.1, read as the reverse complement.
AGAGTATAATCCATGTTAAAATTCATCAGCATGAGTCAGTTTTTGCCTCCTTCAGCATTAAACTGTGACAGCCCCAGCCCATACATTAACAAAAACACATCTGTAAACATCAATTAACAGTGAATGAGCATCATATCAGTGCTTTGCCTTTTAAATAACTGGGTTATCTCCTGACTTCTAACAGCAGATGCCAATACAATTTTTAACTCCGTTTCTCAAACAAATAAAAAACTTACTAAAAATGCTAGTATGTTCATTAATTGGTACAGTGTCATTAAAACAATATTCTGGAGATTTCTATAGTATAAACATTAACATTAACATTCATCCTAAAACCCTCGTCAAGGTATTTGCTTCCCACGAATGAGCGCTGGTCAAACATTTTAGTTTTTAACTCATTGTTCCCTTTTGTACCATTTTATTGCAAATGTTATCGCAGCACTTTCAAGAAGTGAGTGGAATAGGAATTTGAATAACAGGGGATGTACTCGGAAATCATAATGGGCTACTGGTGAATTTTTCTGATGCTTCATCAAGACAGGTAAACTGTATGGGAGTGAAACTTATTCATCCTTATCTGGGAAGGGCAGTTTGAAATAGGGAATGCATGTGAGCCGTGTGTGGTAACCTTCAGACCTACCTTGGATGATAGCATTTGCCAGATCCCAGAGACCGAAAATGAAATTCCAGTTTGATGGAACTCTTTTGTCTTCCTCCTTATAACAAGATTGGAGATCCCCTGGGGTTGTTTCAGTATGTCAGGTTAAGCCCCTTTAATCTCCTCATGATCAAACTCCATCCTCCAGAGCAGGTAGTTAAGACTGAGTTTATCACGGATAGAACGTTTTTTTCCCCTAAAGGTCAAAACTTCATATCACAGTTTAAGCAGTAAAGAATAAAGTCTGAGCACCTCACACTTGTCCTTACTGAACTTCCTGAGGCCCTCACCCATGAACTTCCTTGCAGCAGTTGCAGCTCTGCTGTTTATGTTTAATGGTGGGAATATTTTGATTTTTCCTCCTGAAATGATATCTTAGGGGACTTTTGGCAAGCATATTTTGTTTCCAGCTGTGGTGGAGGAGCTGTCTGGCTCACAGGTCACTTCCCTTTGCTGACTGGGACCAGCCAGGTCTTATTTGCCTTTTCTTTTTGTTTTTTTTGCACGAGGTAGATGTTCCATGGAAAAGTGAAGTGTGTTCAAGGGTGGGAGATTAGACCCTGAGCATTCTCTTTTTTTATCTCTCCCTGTACAGTCCTGCCTGGTGAAGGATTTCTCTATAGAGTAGTTTTTATCTGTGACATTGGAATTTTTTTGAATAGAAAGCATTATTTGGCAAAGAAATGGATTTTCTGGGGAGTGTATTACTTCTACCAGTGAAACAGCAACCTCTTTGCCTAGCAAAGGGCTTGAAAATATGTTTATTTTTAACAGCTAGAGGTGATCACCTGGCAGACAGCAGCAACCTTAACTGATAAATATCACTTTTTTTTTTTGTGAACCCAGAGTACTTGTGAATGATTTTTTTTTTTCTGATATACTTGACTTTTGGCATATTTGTTGATTTATAGCACACACTGACAAGAAGAATCAATTCTAATCCACGTTGTTTAGTTATGACATGGAGCTTGCACTGCAAGACACATTGTCCATTTTCCAAACTGGTAAATACCGAGCTGATAAATATGCATTTTTGATGAATTTCCACACTTCACACCAACACATTTTTCTGTATATTACTACGCAAGCTAAACTCCACAGCTCAAGGTTTATTCAGACTAAGCATAAAGCAAGATTTGGATTTCAACAAATATTTTAAATTATATTGAAAAACTGCTTTGAAATTTCCCTCTCTCTTAACCTGAACAGTCTCTGAAAAGTCTTTGAGGCATTCAGTGACAGAACATATCACTTCTACATACTCCCAGCGATATTTTACCTTTTTTTCAATGTTACACATTAGGAACAATTTGAAAAAGTGTTATTTGCTCACTTTGGGAAAGGAGGCTATTAGGATGCTCACAGAGAAAAATAAGATCTCAATTGAAGGTTTTTGTTAACCTACACAGAAGTGGAGTCAATGCATATAGTGAAAATCACATCATCAATCACATTTCACAAGGGGATATCCTTGCACTGTATAATCAGAGTGATTTTGCAATGAATGATAAAGAAGCCAGGATTTCACAAGATAAAAAGATTGCCAGATTTGTCATTTACTTCTCATTCTTATACCTTATTTTATATATATATATATATAATTTTTTATTTTCAGAATCCAGATAAGGATAAGCTACAATTTATGTACTGAAAGTAGACTTTTAGATGCATATGACATTTAGTTAACAAAGTTCCATGTATATAACATTATGAGCCTGTCATGGCACCTTCCATATTCAAGATTTAGCATAATAAAATCAATATTAAAAATGTAATAAATAGTTTTCTCTAACCAAGCACAGATTAATTCTGAATACAAAGCAGGGAGGAAAACATATTGGAAATACATCAAGAATTAGAAACAGTAAGTAAATCAAAGAATTCTTAATTACATTTTTAACATAAAATAGAGAATATGGGCATTTTATAACCTGAATAGGATTCCAAAAAGTACTGTGTGCCCCTATGCACATACATCCCCTTTATTATCATGCAAATAAGTGAGCTCCTCAAATCAAAGCCCCCTGTGTGCATTTATTCCATTACTCTGCTGGAGACATCATTCATGTGTGCTTTATAGTTTTCTTGCACAAAATCTATAGGGTTTTGTTTTGTTTTGTTTTGTTTTTAATTAAACTGGATATAAGCTCCCTCACACTTTCCAAGAGAAATGATATTCTGCTTTGCATAATGTCAACAGCATATTCCTTACATGTTTCAATTCAAATATGTTCCGGTCTGAATAAAATTCCTGATGCTTCACAGCGTTATATACTGCAGGGCAGAAAAATGCAAAGGAAAATTTGCGGTTTGACATCCATTTTTATCACTTAGCTGATAAAGGCAGTTAGCTGCCCCTCTAAACATATTTCATATTAAGTCGTGGTAACTGTTCCTTGCTGAGGAGCAGGTGCTGCATTCAGTAGGTCAGGACAGCCTGGATCTTGAGTTACCTTTTGCTCTCCAAATGATACAGTCAGAATTGTGAAGTTACTGCCATGTAGGGCAGGGCTGCCAGGAAAACCAGCAAGAATTCTTGAAAGATCTGGCTTATAGGGCAAATTTAAAGAAATACCATATTACAGTCTTCAGCAGAAGAGAAGAATACCTTGTAAGTTATCGAGTGCCTTGGCAAGTAAATACATCATTTTTAATACATTCTCTCCTGCTGGGTTGATAGATATGTGCTGAGACTTTTTAATGATGTAATACCTAGGAATACCTCCTGCTTCTCTGCTACAATGATAGGTTTGGTACCACGAGGCTCACAATTTATAAAGCATCTTCAATTATCAGTGTATACAGGTGTATAAACTATGTTCTTAAAGTCAGCTGCTGCCTGGTATGTGTTTTCTGTAGGAAAGGAAGGACATTAAAGTGTGTCTGGTGAAGCGATAAAAAGTGCAGTATTCACTAAAAGAAATAAAACAAGAAGACAACAAAAACAGATCATAGAAAATGAGATGAACAAGGCTGCTGCCACAAAAGGCTCCCATCTACAATTACCTACACACTTCATAAATATGCAGTTGGATATATAGCACAGACAGTATTTTACTGTGAAGAATGAACTGTTAGTGCCCACACACTTTTATATGTCCAAGTGTGAGGGGGAATGGTTGCTAAGAATCTGGTCTGGTATTGTTCCTGAATTTTTCCTGGGCAAAATGAGCTATGAGTGAACTTCAGAAGCAATTTAAGCTCATACATCACCTCTGTACATCCCATTTGGACGTGCTCACAGTAGCCACTGACAAGAAAAAAGGATGACGTTTAGCAGAAACCAACAAGGGGAAGAGAGAGGAACGTAAACTCAATAAATTTTTCAGCTTAGTAATTCACTGGCAGAACATACACAGTGTACATTGAACTGCAAAGTAAAGATTTCTAGGGTAGTATTAAAGCAGAGAAACAGCCACAAAAGTAATCATTTGAATCACCACAAATTACTGGTTTTTTCCAAAGCAATCGGCTTGCTTTTTTTTCATTGGCTTAGTGCCCTGTTTTAATCTTTCTTTCTTTC
>VZTX01007009.1:410105-487157 GCA_013400915.1 Pardalotus punctatus | reverse complement strand
CTGCAGGAAGAGATTATGGGGTCGGGGCTGTGAGGAATGCAAATAGGGCAGGGGATGGTCAAGATGGCTGGTGGGAGAAATTTAGGGGCAAAATGCTGGTGGGGGGAGATGTAGGGGCAGGGCAAGGTGGAGGATGTGTGTGGATAGGGGCAGGTTTAGGGACAGGGTGCTGCCAGGGGAAGGCTTAGGGGAAGGGGGAAGGTTTAGGGACAGAACATGGCAGAGGGTGTGTGTGGATAGAAGCAGATTAGGGGGCAAAGGACTGCAGGGGGGAGACTTAGGAAAAGGGGGGAGATTTGGGGGCAGGGAGGAGAGGAAGGGACGTTTAGGTGTAGGGGGGCAGTTTTAGGGGCAGTGGCAGGAGAGGAAGGGTTAGGGGAGAGTGTGGGGGGAGGGGTGTGTGNNNNATTTAGGAGCAGGGGTTGCGGGAAGTGCAAACAGGGCAGAGGGTGGTGGAAGGGCCTGGGAGGGCGAGGTTTAGGGAAGTGGATAGGAACAGGGGGTGGCAGAGGATGTGTATGGATGGGGCAGGTTAGGAGCAGAGGACTGCAGTGAGGTTTAGTGGCAGGAGGCTGCAGCAGGCAGGTGTAAGGGCAGGGGGTGGCAGGACAAGGTTTAGGGACAGGGAATGACTTGGCGCATTAGGAACCGGGAGTGGGAAGAGGGTGAACAGGGGCAGGGGTTGGCAGAGGGGGCGAGTAGGGGAGGTTTTAAGGGCAGGGGGTGGTTGGGGTCAGGGAATGGTGGAGAGCAGGGCTGTGGATGGGGTGGAGGGTGGGGTAGCACAGGGCAAAGCCACCTCAGTGTCTTGGAGAAATTCTCTGGCCCCCTGCCTTCCCAGAGGAGAGGGCAGCAGAGCCCCCACCAGGGGCAGGAATAAACCATGACCTTGTAGAAAAAACAATCTTCCTCTTTGAATGTGTGCTCCCTGCTCATGTCCTGGAGCCCCCTGCATCCACAGCAGCCCTTTGACCCCAAGATCCAGTAGAAGCAGGAGCTCAGTGACAATGTCCAGGATCCCCAGGGCTGAAGGGGCACCTCAGTGGAATCCATTTTCAGGCTATTTCAGGGTTAATAAGGTTTTCTCCGTTGCCAGGATTACAGGAATTGAACACTCTTCACAGTTAATTTTATTTTTAACTAAATAATATGGCAATACCTAGCACCAAAAGAGTCTTAAGGGGAAGGAAGAGAGAGGGAGAGATGCTAAAGTTGGGTCATTCCCAAGACTTTGGGTCTGTGAGGTCCACTGACTCATCGGAGAAAGGGCTGTGGCATGGATGAATGCTGTGCATGGCAGTGAATCTCGGGTCAGCTCCATCAAATTCGTCCAATGAGAACTAAGGCTGAAAATATTCCTAAACTCATTTTCTTTTTCCTCTGGAGGGAGATAAGAGTAAACATGAATCATTCTTCTAAAAGTTTGAGAAGTGTTTTGTTCCAAGAAGACATATGTAATTTTTTTTTCTTCTTACAGTAACAAGTTCGCAGAAAACTTCAGGAGGCTTTTACAAAGGCTTGTAACCACTTTGAAGCTGGAGACTGTTTTTATATACATACAGCACTTGCGTAATAAGGTCTTGACAGTGAATGGGATTCCTGGGTGCAGTTGCAATAAAGTGATTAATAGTATCATTCATGGTATCATACCTCATTCATAGGTTTCCTGTAAGTTAAGAGGAATACATTGGCAGGAATACAGTGGTTGTGACTTTAAACACGATACTCTTGGGGGAAAAGTTACGGCTAACACATGTACTGAAGGGCAGTACAAATAGTAAAGCTTCGTGAAAGGCTCCAAAAAAAATTTTTAGAGCAAAAAAGCATGGAAAAACAAGCCCACAAAGAGCTGGTTCTGATCTAGTTCTATGGCACAGAGAAAGCAAGGTGGATATTGCCACACAGCTGGTAAAACCAAGGGCAGAAAATAAGATGTGTCTGTCAAAGGGATTGGTCAGGGGTGGTTACTATTTATTCCAAAACACACAAGTAGGGTTTGGGTTTTCTCCTTCTTAATCTGTCCACAGTGAGGACTGATTTTGTCACCAAAATGTTTGCCACCAAAATGTTTGTCCCTTTCTTGTGGCTCGGATCACTGGGAAGGCCAGGCAAGATGCAAAAGGCAATGCAGAACAGTTGTCAAAGGAAAAGTAAATGTCCTGGCTGTGGGCTGCAGCAGCTCAGGATGCATCTGGAACCTCAAGAGAAGTGATGAATACTAGGTTAATATTTCCTATAAAGCTGCTTATTTCATTTGAAAGCAAATAATGGGTCAATATTTCTGCTTATTTCATTTGGGGAGTAAGTTATTAAACAGCTACCACGTGGCTGAAGTATGGAGCAATGTGTGGGGTGATAAAATATGACCTAGTGTTTAGCTGAACCATCATCCCGGATCATGGTTTGCTAAAACGAGACATTTAGCTCGCTCCAAGAAAACATCAGCCCTCGGGAGCAGGCGGGGTGAGTAACACAGGATCGCCTGGGCTGTGTCCCTGCCCGGGCTCCAAACGCTCCGCGGCCAGCGCTGCTCCTATTTTTAATCGCTGTGCTATGAAAAGCCCCGTTCCGCAGCACCTGAATTGGTGCCGTGCAGGCAGGGATTGGGAGCGCGTTTATCACGCGGCTGTCATCGCTTTTGAGGAAACGGGCCCAGGGCGTTTCGGATGTTGTCCCAAAGCCACCTGGTGACACAGGCACAGCGTGGCCTTTCTGCCGCTCCTGCTGCATCCACCGATGATGCTGCACAGAGCAAACCGACCCATGAGACCCGGGCCCCGGGGGATTTTTGCCCGGAGCTGAATGACCCTTAACGTTTCATTTATTAAATTTCCTCCCATCTTGTTTACATTGTTTCACAGGGAGGTGTTTCCCTGCCCGAAAAGCTGAAATGTTTTCTCTGCTCACAACACAAAAGCCCAGGAGTGTTGTCACTGGAGACAGTGTCCCGGCTTTGGCAAGATGACACTCATAAACTTCATCAGCCTTCCAAGAATTTTGGAAATAGTGATGAATAAAGGCAGCAAGTGCTAAGAGCAGGCAGTGCTTGCAAGAAGTGCCCTTACCAGCAGCATTTTCAAGAGCTGTTTACAGTTTTCACTTATCGTTAGAGCTCCACAGCTCAGACCGCTTTTAAATAATTATGCTTAACAGTTAGAAAACCCTCCCGTGCTAAAATAAATTTTAGCTGAGATGATTTAGGCTTTGCAGCCTCATATGACACTCAATCTTTCTCGTGTGACTGTTGTAACAAGTCAAACTCATGTATTTTGATACCGTGCACGTGATTAGGATACTTGGATCACTTAAGCCTGTACAAAACTGCAGTGCTCACATGTCATTTGTCTTAAAATCCTATTGTAGCACTCATGAAGTGTAATTTCTTCAGTGAATGGAAATTTATACTGACAGAGGTGTTATAAAACACGGAAAATACTGGGAGGAGAGGGCCCAACATTTTCTTTATCTCTGCAAGTGTTCACTAGCAGGCATTTATTTCTCAGCTCAACATTGGTTCATTGCAGGTTACAGAGCTCTGGTGCAATTAAAGGGACCCGTTTCCAGTCTTCTTAAGCAAAACTCACATTGCTTGCAACAGGTGGGAACTGTGTGCTGTGGCCTCGAGGCAGCAAACTGGTTCGCAGGCTTCAGTTTCCACGTTGGTCCCTAAAGCTACTTGCAGAAAATCACCCAGACTGAAGAAACTCCTGGGATCCCAGCATCTACCTCTCAATTTCAAAATGCATGGGTAAGAAAAACCAATTTATATTCATAACCTCGAGTAAATAAATTGTCACTTTAACTGCACATTTTATTGTAATTAAGCGCTTCCCGGTAATAACCAACCCACACAATGAAGCTGTTTCTTAATATAATGGTAAGGCAAGTTTGCAGAATTAGGAAGCTTTTAAAAGCACAGACCAGTTGATATAGCAGGGGGATGTTGCACGGTTCTCTACAAGTGGGGAAAAGGTGGTTTTGCTAAAGAGCTTTGTCCTTATTTTCAAGAAATGCTGTTGCTGTGTGGTCAGCAAAATCAAATCTCACCTGTGGAATTTCCCAGTAGGATTTTTACCCAGTGTTAGCTTGACTCTGCTCCCAGTGGATTTGCCTAAATCCAAAGGGAGCATGACTGAGGCAGATTTAGACCTTCCCCAGCTTTCTAAGGACTTGCTGCTGTCACCTCTCCATAATGCAGCTACAATTAACTTTGCTAGAATTTCTATATTTGAAGCAGCTTGAAATTAGAGCCTGAACTTCCAGACGAGGATGCAGATAGTCTTTGTTACTGTCTGTGTGAGCCCTTGGGCTTCACACTAAAAAAGCCCACCCATGTTGACAAATTTGCCCTTTGCAGTCTGGCTTCAGTGAGGCTGGCAAAAATAGCAAGTGATACAGCAGACAGAATGGGCCCTAAATTACATTTTTTGATAGCTTTTCTTAGCTCCAGACTAAAGAGCAAGGCATCAGATGTTGACAAATTAGCAGGGAATATACAGAGCAAAGGGATTTGTTACTGAAATGCCCACAATCCAGCAGTTTTGCTGTCCCCCAGAATTTGAACTTTTCCCTTGGTTTTCAGTTGTGTTTTGATTAGAGTGTAAATACCAGCCACTGGCACATGTCAGCTGGCATCAGAGCCACGTGCCAAAGCTTTGTTCAGGTTGGAACTTCAGTGTCATTTTACTCATCTGTGGGTTTTGTTAGGACTTCTGGGGCATAGCTCATTATTTTTACCGCTGTAACCAGCAGCTGTTGTATAATTATTTCTCTTTAAATCCAGGAGAATTTGTCTGGCCTTTTGGGTGGGGAACTTAATTGTGTGAGGGCTCTGGAGGACAGCTGATGCTGGATAGTAACTGTACCCCCAAAAAGGAGAATCCAGACTCTAATCCATACCTGCAGGTCATGCAAGCTTGCTGGGTACCAAAGCATGCCCACATTTGAGTTGGAGACTTCTGTGCTCAGACAAGGAGAATTAAGGGCATCACATGACTAATTCTGCAGTGACAGTATATGTTTTAATTGGTAAAGGACTGCATTTTTTATCCTTTTTTAACCCAGGTCACAGTGCCAAAGGACTGCCTGATGTTTGAGGTTCCTTTCAGGTATTTTCTTCGTTGAGATGCACTATACTTAAGGCTACTGTGGCTGCCAGCTTTGTCTTATGCCCTCAAGCACTACTATGCCTTTTAGTGTTGAGAAACCAGCATTCAAATTCCCCTGAAACACATGGCTGTGCTGCTCTCACAGCTCACAGAGGGCTTTCCCTCATCCTCAGGTACAAAAGCTCTGGCTGTTCCAAAGCCAGTGACCAAGAGTCAGAAAAAGCACAGTTTAGAGATAGAAATATATATATAAACAGACTACAATCCCAAACTTTAGACATGTCCTGCTTTTAAGCTCTCTGCCTCAGATTCCCTGTAAAATCCAAATAACAGCATTGATGATGTTTAGCAAGTAAAAAGTAAATATTTCTAACTTCTAAGAGTCTATGTTGCAGGCAGTTGAATTCAATGCAGCTTAAATTCAGTGGAAGAAAGATATTTCTACCAGCTGATGGTACATGACCATTCAAACTGTTTACCAAGTGCCACGGCAGCAAAATTCCTTCTGTTTAAGACTGCCTGGTTGACTGTCAGGAAAATATGTCCCCAAATTGGTGTAGTAATGCTGGAATCACTTCTTGTCACTTCTTGGTGACAACCCTGTTGACTGACAGCCTCCAGTAATGGCAATCTATTAATCTCTTGCTCTGTGGCCATAAAGCATTATGTCCTCCATCCATTAAAAGTTGAAGGTAAATAAATGCAGGCCCCATCATCAGATCATTTTGCTTGCATCCATGCTGTCTACAAAGCCTCTGTGTGAGACGGACAGGCAGAAGGGCTAAAGAAAATGTCCCCATGGTTGGCACGAGGCCAGCCAAGGTGTGACACTGCAAACATGGGGCTTGGCAGCTGCTGAGCTGCCCTGGTCGTTCCACTTTGCTGTGTACAGCAGCCCACGTTGCTCACACTGTCTGGGGGAAGGGCAAGGTGTTAAACCTGCTCTGAGCTTGGAGGGTGTTTGGGCCAGGTCAGGGCAGCCTGGAGTGCTGTGTGCCTCTGGGTAGCTGTCAGCAGAACCTCTGGGGTTTTGCAAAACCTTTTGAAAAAGAGCCTGGGAATACAGCAGCCCTCGAATCTGCAGAGTGAGAAGAGCCCTTAGACTGCCCCCCAACCTTTTCTGCATAAGTTACCATCCCCTGTAAAAGAAGATAGGAATTATTTACCCACATTGTGTTCAGGTGTTGGTATTTTACCTGGAAATGCAATGTAGGTTTTTTAAAGCACATATGGTGGCTACAGCAGCCTAGAGCCAAAGCCTGTCATCTCTCCCGCTTCCTCGCCTTCCTCTCTCCCCAGGTGTTTAGTTGGCAGAAGAACATCTTTCAAATTCCACTATTTTATTTAAAAAGCTCGACTTGGGGATTTTAAACTGGTTGCAATTAAGATTTAACAACAGGAAAGTTCTTGCAGAGGTGCCATGTCCCTTTGAAATGGCTTTGCTGAAGAAAAGCATCCGTGTCCCTCCTGCTGCCAGCTGGACTGCGCTGCAGGGTTAACTGTCACTGTTACCTGTGGCCTTGTGCCTCCTGACATACTCAAGGCATGTGTGGAAGGACCAATAAAATATGTCCTGGAGTGTTTGGTGTATTTTTAGAGTTTGTCCCAGATTATTGGCCTTTGTCCCAGATTTCAGTGGTTAGGGTATAAGAATGCCCAGTGGGGTTGAGTGCTTCCTGCCTTGCTCTCAGGAAGGCTTTAATCAGGAAAAATACCCTCTCAGAGAAGACAAATAATTAAGTTTTTGTGGCACATACTCCATTGCCATTAGCAGGAGATGATAAACACTCAAGACCACAGTATAAATAGAGCAAGGCAGATGCACTAAGATTTAAAGTGCAACATTATTGTGTTACATGGTATTGAGTAATGAATTGGACATTATAACAAGATAGTTTTCCTTTTGTCTTTATTGGGACTGGAGTTTGTTTTTACACCATAAAGTGTCTGTCTTGTGGGGAAATGCTGATATAACCCTCCTGGAGGAAGCTCATCCCACATGCTGGCAGTGTGCAAGCAGGGAGCTTACAGGGGAAGGGATCTTCATGTGTCATCCCATCCATCCTCCTCCCTTTGGCAGTGGTTAACTGACCTATGGCAATCCTGGTAAATGCTGAGCCAACCTCCAGCCTTCCAGGGAATTATGAGTTTCCCATTACTTTTTCCCTCCTGTGTAACCTCAGTCTTTTCTGATACAGTTTGGTCCTCACTGAGCACATGGGGAACGATTCCTCCTTTTCTCTCTTCTTCAGCTTTTTCACAGGGGGCAATTGTCTCTCTTCATCCTGCCAGAGCCAAAACAATCCAATTCTTTTGTCCCTTCCTTGTATTTATGGTTGTGCAGCATGACCCTCACTCCATCCCTTGGCTGCTTAGCCGTATCAGCCAGGGACTAAATTCCCTTGCTGAAATCCTGGACTGCCCGTGCCATCATCTCTGCCATCCAGTCCTCAGCTCTGGGGGACTTCTATGGATTCATTCCTCCCAGTTACATTGCAGGTCTTTGGGATGCTGAAGAGCTCCTTGATGGACTCATCCAAGCAATTTCTGCCTTTCATGTGCTTCCACCTAGGTCTTACCTCTTCATCTGCCTGCCACCTACTTCTTGCCAAGCTGCCTTAGTTTCTGCATGGGACATTCCATGCATCATAACAAATATGAAGTATAAAAACGATTCTGTTAAGAATCCAGCCACTGGTCTGTCAGTTTTGTAGGGACATGAGAGGACACATTGCCAGTACAGATGCAGATAAATTCCTGCTGCACCCAGTCATGCCTGTGAGAACTAGCTTTCCTTCCCAGTGCCCACCAGTATTCAACTCTTGGACATTTTGGCACATTATCAGTGATAAATGTATTCACAAGTGAGAGCAGACAGCCCTGCAGGTTGTGATGCCAGGGTATTATGGGTTCTTGGCATCGGCAGTGCCTCTCCGTGGATTTCAGACGAATGAAACAGAAATATTTTTATAGCCAGCCTCAAGTTTTTATCTATTTGTAGGTGTCTTGGTGCTCCCTAAATAGGGATTAGGTCCTTTGGCAGGAGGATTGCACTTTATATCTTGACTTTCCTGGCCCTTTGTGTACCCAGCCCTCTTTTGCTCCCAGAGACCACTGACCTTGTCCTTTATTTTTTGCCACTTATTTGTGTTGAGAAACAGGTACTGGCAGCTGGGAAATTATCAATAATACAGGAAGCAAACAATCTTTTCTATTTCTTGTGGCATACCCCTAGTGTGGAATGGTGCACAGACCCTTAACTATTCACCTACAATAGTTCAAATGTTTGTAAGTGGCTACTAATGCCAGGTGTGAGAAGAATACAATAATAATGGAGAGAGAAGGGAGATTTTTTATTTTTTTTTTAAATAAAAACAAGGATAACATGAGACAAGGATGAGAAGGATGAAGGACATATGGCAAGGTACTGGTTGGGATATTCTGGTGTCCTGACCTCCAGCTCAAGTTTCTGCAGAATTTCTGATAGGCTTTTCTTTACTTATCTCTTAAGTCCAGATCAGAATGGGAACAACAGACTTTATCCACAGAAGTAATTAAAATGTTGCACTCCCTGGCAGGGGAGTTAAAATCAATTTCTCAAATGCAAGATGAAGAGCAATTGGCCAGGCTTCTGCCATGTGGAGAAAGGTCCAGGACTGTGCTGCTTGGGAGTACAGCAGAAACCCAGTGCTGCAAAAATCCAGCAGTTCTCCTGGGATGCCTGTTCTGAGAGTCACATTGCAGAAGACGTGGGACAACCTTTCCGTTCAACTTTGAAATGGTCTTGGCTCAAGGACAATTTCCACACCTCAGGAAACATATAGCTTAGCTGGAAAAACCCCAAAGAGATGCATGAAGAGTGACTGGAGGTGTAGAAAACTTAACTTTCAGGTAAATCTGAGAGAGAAGTGTGTGGTCTGAAGAGGGGACTGAGCTGAGACAAAACAAGTTGCCAAATACATGAAAGGCTGATACAGAGAGGAGTGGCACAATGTGTCCTTGACCCTTCTGCAAGTAGGGTGAGAAATGGACTTCAGCTCCAGCAGGAACAACACAGGTAAAAGATCGGGAAAAAATTTCCAGTGCTATGGATAGTTCAGCTCAGGGATGCTCCCACAGGCTGTTGTGGAATTGGCACTGCAGGAAGTTGTTAGGCAAAGCCCTTGCAGGGGTGGTTGAGGTGTTGTTGATTGTGCTGGGATCCTCTTAAAGGGATTTATCCAACTGGGTTTTTTCCTGTTTCTTCCAGTTGCCACTGAAAATCATCAAAATTCAGCTCTTCAGCATTTGGGAAGACCTGCCACAATAGCAATTCCCTGTTTGTAATCAAGAGCAATCACATGCATATTGAGCTGATGTGCAGCTCCCAGGATTGTGGGGGCACAGAATCAAGCTAAGAAGTACGTGTGCCATAACTGTAGAAGTTGGTTATTCTAAAGCACTGAATTTCACAAGGAGATGCTGCACGTGAGGAATATCACAGGTTAAATTTAGTTTCACAGAGGCACAGAGGAAGTCTCATTAGAGCCCAATGACAATGATCTGTTAGAAAGGGAACAGGAGCAATTTGTAAGCCTTCAAAAAAATAGTGTGTCTCTGTTCTGCCCTGTTCTCACTGTCTGCTGCTGCTCTAGGACACAGCTTTCTTGAGAGAAGGATCTGTGCCTGCCTGCTCAGTTAGCCCTGATACATCCCGTTTTATTTGCTGGGAGACTTGAACAATGAGTAGCAAACACTCCTGTTCCTATTTTAAACACATGAAAACTGCAGAACAGAGAAATAAAATGGCTTGCACAGAGCCACAGAGCAATTTATTGGTAGGGCTCAGACCAGAGTCCAGCTCCCTTGCTCCCAAGCCCATGTGCCAGCCTTTCTCTTCATTGACCCTTAATTTTAATCACCTTCCAATAAATTCTGTTTGCCCCTTCCAGTTGACTTTCAAGGGAGTAATGCCAGATATCAAATGAAGTCACTCGGAATATCAATGCAAAAGAAGACAATATTAGATGCAAAGAAAGAATTCATGGAAAGGGAAAAGTGGATTTTACATGAAAGAATAAATAGGCATAAGTTCTAGTGCCGCTTCCATAATATCATTCCCCTTTTAATTTGTGCCTGAACAAAATTTAAAAAAAATAGATTGCTAATATTAATAGATGAAATGAATCTTGAATTTTATAATAGTGGAGGAAATGAAAGGACCAAAGTAATATTGTGTTGTTAACTGAGATTTTAATAATGATTCTGTCCTCAGTTGGTGCATTTATTCCACAGAAAGTAAATCATTAATGAAGAGGAGGGGAAAACAGTTTTGTGGTGATGGATTTTTGAAGAAAAGTTTAATTTTGCTTAACTTGTAGAAACTCTGAAATATGCTTGGAGCTCTAAAACTAAAATACCACCACCTCAAAAACAGTTTGTAGAGGTGGAATTTAGCCCAGGGGCTGACAGTGCCTGGGGTGGGATGGAGAGATGTCCATGGCTCTTTTCCAGGAGAGCTGAGGTGAGTGACGAGCTGCGTTAGAGGTGTTGGTTTGATGGAGGAGGGAAGGTTTGCTGTTGTTTGGTTGCATTGTCACAGATATTTCTCAATGATACCTGGGGAGCAGTAGGACATCATCCTCACCCTAAACCAAGGGACATCCAGCTGGGCTCATCCCACATTTTCTGTGTGAGATCTGCTTCCACCATGCCCTTTGCAGTGGGGAGGGTGGACTCAAACCCCTCTCAGTGCTCTGAGGGTATTTGACTTCCCAGGTGAAGAAAAACCCATCAAGGTTAACATGTCCATGACCCACCACTGTCTTCAAACACCTCCAAGGAGTCCTAAAAAAGGGCTCCCTGGAGCAGCTCACTTCACACCAAGACCCCTGCTTTGAATTGTCAAGCACAGGGAGGATCACAATTTCACAACAGTGGAGAAGAAAAACATCTCTGTAGATGAAATTTCCTGCCTAAGAGAAAACAAATATAGAGCACACATCCCTGTCTGTGCATGAAGGAGATGGGGGAAAATACAGAATTCCCTTGATTCCTTAATGAGCACAGCACCCCGACAATGAATGTAGAAGTTTGCAAATTAAACCTCATTTCTGTATTTAAATTATCAAATCAATAAAGAGATGTAAACATTAAACAACATTATATGAGAGCCTGGAGTGTCACTACAAAAAATTAAGACTATGTAATTAAAAGTACAATGCAATTTATTTTTATATCATTCTTCATTCAAATCAACAAATCTTATTACTTACCCAAAAATGTAAAGCAGGCTGCAAACTAATTCAAAAGATGAAGACAAAGTGGCTATTGAAAAACCTATGTTTCTTGTTCCCTTAGATCTGGCAACAGTCATGATTTAATATTTTAACTACTATAATAGGTTATACTGCTGAAGAAAAGTGCATTAATTACTATGGGGAACCTAAAAAAATCTAATTAAGAATGGTAAAATCACTCTTATTGACTGGGAAAAATAAAACTATATAAAGGGAAATGAGGGATGAAAAAACTGACAACACACAAATACTAATGAATGTCTGCACGGAGTAGAAAACACAGTTGTGCTGTTACTGGGCATGTGGATTTGAATCTGGCTGGAGATCACAGTTTGGCTAAAACTCTTCTCTCACCCACTGGAAGCACCTTCTAATTGGCTGCAGCTCAGGGAGTTGAGTTCGCTCCGAACTCAGCCCAACATGTCCACGCAGAGTCAGCCCCACAGGCTGTGTCTGAAACAACACACTGAAGCACGAGATTGAGCTGGGTTTCTGGGTGTAGTGTGCAGTAGTGAAATAATTATCTCAATAGTTGCCGTCCTTCCTGCAAAGTCAGAGAGGACACGTGTGAGAAGGCAGTCCTGTGTCCCAAACACTCAACGTGTCCTGCCTGGGGACACGGCAGGGAGGAATCGCCACGGGCAGGTGCGAATCCATCTTTCAACCAGCCACAGCCCTTTGAAGTAATGTAAAAGGAACATTTCTGTGTGAAATATCCACCACCTTGTTTGCTCAGCCTCAGCTAAAGCCATCTGTTGGCTTTACCCCCAGGCAGCTGCCGTAAGGGAGGACTTGCACCCCCATCCGTGCCTTCGCAGCATCCCCAGGGATGTGGGGCTGCTTTGGGAGCAGGTGCAGCTTGTACCGGCCAGAAACAGCAGCCAAACATGTTAGGAGGTGTTTGTATTTTCCAGATGTGAAACTGGGGACTGTCTGGTTTTGTCATTCTGGGGATTGAATTCTGGGGCAGTGATCTTGATATTTCATCCCAATTTGGAATAAGTGTGTTTATTATATGATCCTGGGCATTCTTGTGATGGCAAAACTTATTTTCTGCCCAACTTTACTGCCCTCATTCCTAAAGATCTCACCGATGTTGAAATGTCTGGGGATTTTAAAAAGAAGGGAGAGGATGCCATAGGGTCAACACCTACACTAAATGTTTAAACAAATATATGTGGTTTAATTACTTCAGCTGATATTAGCAACATTAATGCCTTTTCAAGCCAGAGGTAATCCTTTGATCATGTATATTTACTTCACACATAAAACAGACTGCAGCAGTTTGGCCAGTTCTCCTCTACCAAATCCAGTAGCTTGTACATCATGATTATCTCCAAATATTAAAAATTAGTAGTATAAATTTTGCACAGTCCTTCTAGGATTGCAAGTCTTCATCAAAGACAAGAGGAATTGTCTGAGGAATAAGGACTTCTCGATTCAATGAGTGAACACTGTGCCAAAGAGGAGAAAACGAAGTGAAACCTTTGCAACACATGATGCTATTATGGATGTGTACTTGCACAGAAGGCCAGAAAAAGGGTACTGCAGCACCTCAGCTGTATTTTGGAGGTATCACTGACCCCCAAAGTTGCACAGCTTTGTGCTCAAAGGTAAGCAAGTTCGCCTTTCCCACCTTCACCCACAGGAAGCAAGATTGCAAAGTAAAAAACATAGACAGGGTTGTTTGAAGGAGTTTTGATTGACTGGGGGTTATTTTGCAGCCCAGAAACATCTGAGCAGTAATACCTTCTGATTAGCAAAGAATTTTTGTGTTGAACCCTGCAAAACACACAAGGATTACTCAGGAAGAGTGTCACATAGACCATGTGTAATTATCTACGGAAGGGTTACAGAAACGGCCTTTAGTTATAAAACAGGAATAAGGAAAGCTTAAATTCACCCTTTGAGAGGAAGATAGAAGGGGTTTTGATGTGGTAGCTTCTGAAGGCCGTTGTATTAGGACTTGCCATGCTATACATGCTCTACTAATCCAGGATCCAGAGACATCAGGATTTGTATAGTCTGTGTAGGGCTCTGCACTTCCAGACACCCAGGGCTGATGCAATCCCAGTGCACAGCTCTGACTCACACATGGAATTGGGGGCTTGGGGTCTTAGGGGCACACAGAGGCTGTGAGCTGTTGGTTGGGGTGGAATGTTTTAGCTGCCTGGGTTTGGGACTGCCACTCTGCTGTAAATCCCTGTGCGCTGCCCGGTACAGGGAGAGCAACACCAGCCAATGCCTGAGGAGCACCGAGAGCAGCAGGGCAGGAGAAGGGTGTGAGGGCAGCAGTGGGATTAGATTCAACTAATTTCAGATATTTACAGAGCAGACTTCTAAGTGCAAGCTCTCACGCTGGGCTTTCGAGGCAGCAGGGAGAAACAAGTGGGTTTATTATGCCATTCATCTGCTCTGTTTTAACCATCTCCTTTAGGAAGAGATCAATCACTGTAGACTCCATTGATGGTATTGACTGGCTCTCCATTGTCTCGCGAGGGAGCCATGGGTGACCTGCCCAAGTGCAGATTTGGTGTTTATTGGGGTGAACATGCCGAGAGCTTTGTGCTTGTAGTGTAGAACTTGGCTGCTCCGAGCAGCTCAGACTGTGGCATTTCAGTCAATAACTACTTCGGCAAGCTTGGTGTTTTCGGAGAAGTGACATCCCTCAGGAGGAGTTTGCAATGTTAAGCAGACAAAAGAAACAGCAGATGGGAAACAGAGGTGTCCTGTGGTCAGTAGGAAGTACAGTCTCTGCTTCCTGCTCCTGCAGCACATGCCTCAAAACTTGTGTCTTTTTTGTAGCAGGTTTTCATATCTTCACAAAGAGATTAGTTCAGGTGTGAACTCATCATACTGATGATTAGTTCATGATGACTGCTGTCGTCTCCCTCCAAACTGAAGGAGTCCTGTTGAAGCCATATCTCATCCCCCATGGCTATTGCTGCACCTTATCCTCAGAGCATCAGCTGCTTCTGAGAAAGTCTTGGGTCATCAGGAAATAAACTGTCTGGGTCATCAAGAAAGTGTGTGCTTGAAAGACAGAAAAAACCCATCAGGCTGTAGGAGCAAAAAGCAAAAAAACCAGCCTACACGTGTAAGAGTGGCAGCCTCTACAGTGTGGTGTGTGTCCACACGTTGTTTCAGAAGCCATCTCCCTTTGGCTGTGATCATTCTCAACTGTTTGCAGTCTGTGTGCAGTGACGTGCATGGAATATTACTACGAAAATGTGCATTCTTGTTAATAGGTATAGTTTAGGATGATTGTTAGCAGAGCATAAGGCCTTATTGATTGAAAGTGGCATATGGCAAGGATGTATAATGATTCACTTTGGCTGCTAGTTTGAAATCCTATTCACGGGTGAAAAAAAACCCCACTCTCCTTTGCAGTCAGGCTTCATTCTTTCTGCGGCATGTTTTTCAAACCGGGCCATTTTACAAGTGATCCGTAGGAGAGATTTCCTGCTCTCCTGGGTGTGTGCTCAGAGCTCTTTTCAGTCTTGCAAGGGCAGGTCACAAGAACAAAAGCTGAAGTTATCATATGCCTCCCTTTGAGGGAAAGGTTGGTTGTCACACATTTCTCTCTCTAAAACTCTTTTTCTAGGCATTTAGGGTTTAGGAAAGGTGGTGGACTTGAAAACCTAATCACAATAAATGCCAGGGGTAGGTACAAGGCTGGTTTCCAGCAGCATTCCTTGGTGCCTGTTGGGAGAGGGTGTGAATCCCCACTTGTGGCAACAGCTTCAAGGGAAGGGTTTTGACATTTTTTCCAATTGCATTTTTGAAAGACAAAGATTCCAGTGCTCCAGCAAGCTGCAAGAAAAGTGAGCTCTTCTCTGGAACCAGCTTCCCTTCACCGGGGGAAAGAAATGCATGTTCCTACACGGCATTAGCAAATACAGAGTAATTAACCTGAGGGAAAATCCCAGTGAAGGCAAAGCAGACAAAATATTAATAAATGCGAACTGACAGAGATAAGCCCTGAGGACCTCATCTCTCTTCCCCATGTGTTAGCAGGTCCAAGTGAAGCTGAAGTTGTCTCACCTCGTTTGCCTTGTGCAGACTGACAAGGTAAGCACAGACCTTGCACTGGGTAAAGGCGGCACCTTGTGAGTCCTGAATGCCCCCAGCCCCGTCACTGGTGCTTCTGAGGGATCTGTTGAACCTCAAGAGAGTTGTCCTGAGGGATGACAGCTCAGAGTGACACTGTCCTGGTTCTCAATAGCAAATAAGAGTGCAATTGATCCCAATAGTGACCCCAGCACACCCCCCCCCATCCACCACTGCCAGGACGGCAGTGCAGGGAAGGGTTTTGACAGGTTGGCCGGACATTGGAGGAGAAGATGGTCCCAGCACCTCAGCAATCTGGCAACCTTCAGTGAACAGAGAAAAGCTGCAGGGACCAATCCAAACCCAAAGGAGAAGATGGTCCCAGCACCTCAGCAATCTGGCAACCTTCAGTGAACAGAGAAAAGCTGCAGGGACCAATCCAAACCCAAAGGAATCAGCTCTTAAAGGAAAATAACTAACTGACAGAGGAAAACAGGATGATCTCTGCTCACTCCTATAGGCCTGCAAACCCCCCCCGGCCTTTATCTGGCTGATGTTCAGTGATATCCTGACACTTTTCTTGGCAACAGCACCAAGAATAATTCAAAGGCATTCACTTCACTACTGGGGACACAGCTCCTGTGTTTCCCCACCAGCAAATAAGAGCAGAGCCTTCATATATGTCTTTTCTGGGAACTGGTGCTTTCTAGGAATTGCTTTCAAAGAATTAAGTAATCTATTTGATTGTCATCCAGAAGTCCTGGGCTTGCTAAATGATCTTGCATGATTCTTTTCTCCAGGAAGATACTCCTTCATGATGGTCTCACAGATTTGCCTGTGGTAGGCAAAACAGGGCTCCCCTGAATAAAATAACTCTGAACAGGCAAATAAATGGAATGTTTTTCATTATACCTGTCACCAGTTTATTTACTCCATGTCCTCTTTCTGCCATAAAAACCTTGAGTGATTTCAGCACAGTAAAACATCTGCACTCATTTTCAGAAAATAACAACAACTGCCAATGCATGAACTCACTATTTTCTCAGAATGCCTATTGTTCAGTGTCCGGCCCTTATTGTTTCTCATCTCCTGTGAGTGGTTTACAATCAAATCTGCTTTATTTACAGTGGAAAGCAAAATATGTCAGAGCAAGACAATTGACTATAAGCCTTCAGTCAATAACAGCTTATTTTTGTGCATGCTAAAATGTAGTCATTTCTTGCGTTCATTGAAACCGGTGGCAAAATTCCCGTTTGGAGGTGTCAGTTCAGTCCTGAGCCAGGGGCTGGGCGCCTGCTAAGCCTAGGCTGGTGCACCTCACCATGCACCTTCTAGACCTGGATCCAGCACACACAGACCATCTTTCCACAGGCTCCACGAGCCATCCTGCAGTGAGCACTCACAATTAAGGCCTTGTATCAAACAATACTTTAGCATTGTTCAACTGGTTTGTTGATTAGGGACCTTTGTAAGATACTGAGCTGTCGGCAGGCAGATCATCTCTATCCCACAGTGTCTCAGTCTTTACTCTTGGTTTGTGGCCAACATCAACTCCCACTGAAGGCCTTTCTTACACAGTTTTCCAGTGAACACTTTCCATGGGGTCATCACATCTCAGAGATAAACACTGAAAAGCTGAAGCATGCTATTAAGCTTCTTAAAACATTAGAAAGACAATCATTTTGACAGAAGAGATGTTAATCACACTTCTATAAAAGCTTTTCATCTTCAAAGCATTTAACCAACATTAATTACATGTAATTGGCTTTTCCACATACATCATGCAAAACACACCTTTCATGTCACTTGTCGTTGATATCTTACCCAGGATTTCTGAGACAAAGCTGTGCCTCTTCAGTGCACCACAGCTTCCTGAAGCCACCTGAGGCCTCATCTTGCAAATCCCAAAGGGCAGCATTTAAAACAGCAGTTGCACAGAATATAGGCATGTCAGGTGAACTGAGAGATCTGGGGAAAAAATAATGCCATCCCACTCGGGTGCCTGCAAAGCTGTGTCTCCACTTCTCTGACAAAATCATCTGAGAAGACTCTCTGAAGTTTTGCTTTCCCCTGAGCCTGGGGATGTTCTTATCCTCACTAGCCTCATCCAGGTGCTGTACCCACACTCTAGTGCCTGCCCAAAAAGTGCAGGATGCCCCTGCCTGAGGGCAAGGTGCTACAGTGAAAAGAGAAGGGACCACATTTTCCATGAATACCTCACCTTCAATCGCCCAAGAAGTTGAGAATGTGAGTCCATTCCTTTCATCTGCTGGAGGAGGTCTGAAACCCCACTCTGTCACCACCCTGCCTTGCTTTTCTCATATGACCTTTTTATTGAGGCAACTGCTACATTCAGCCACAAACAAATTGAAAAAGTTGAGATTTTTATTCCTATTTACAGCATGTGTGAGACAAAAAAACCCCACTTTCTCACCCAGAAAACTGTCAGGATTCAGCTAGAAAATATGGGTTCCACGTGTCCTTGGAAGAGTTGGCTAGTATTCAAGCTCCCCAGAGCTCAGGGCTGAAAGAAAAGTATTTTGGAAATGTAAGTCACAAAAACATAAATTTCACCAAAAAAGAGTAAATGAAGAAAATTTCCAAGAAAAGAAAACAAAAATGTTTACGGGGACTAGATCACAGAGAACTTATCCTGGACATGAGCACTGGTTGCAGGACGAGGTTCACAGCAGGTAAGAAACCAAACCCAAACACTCTCTGAGATCCACTGCACCACTCAGGTCTGGAGATAGGTGAAGGTCCCGATAAGTGTCTTCCCTCTGTTTGGCTGCCTTTCAGAAGGCAATATTGAAGGTGACACTGCACTTATTTTCATATTGAGTGTAGCACCATTTACAAGCTGATTAGCTCCATCACTGTTTATATATGTAGCTAATAGAGCTAAAAAATGTGCTGTTAGTTCAATGGCTCATAAAGGTATGAAAGCTCCACCTGGCAGCCTGGCATTCCTGCACTGCCTTGAAGCAAATAAACGTTCTTTCCCAAAAGTTCAGGGTTTTTCTAACTTTTGTTCTTAGCCCTCAGCTTTTATTCTTAACCCTCAGCTTTTATTCTTAACCCTAGATGGCTACAAAGCCCAGAGAATGAGTTTCCCATGGATCTGTTTGGGTTGGGATAGTAAGTTCCAAGCCCCTCAAACTGTCTTTCTTGTTGAAAGATTCTCCATCCCTCATGAGCACACACCAGAGAGAGGGAGACCTGTGTGGTATGGTCAGGACAAGCAGAAAAACAGCTGTGCCGTGCAATAGGGAATTCAAAGTGCTCAGGGACCCAGAGATCCTAGAGAGGCAGATTTTCAGAAAAGCATTAAAGTGGTAAGTTCCAATGCGAGCCATAATTGTGCTCCTGAATCAACAAGATGCTGTAAAAATCCCACACAGCATCACCTGCCCTCGGCACCTGGAGCGGCTGTTTATTTCACAGACATCTTCACCACCGTATTCTCAAGATTATAATTCAGTTATTGGCCACACATTCCTGTCAGACTTCACCCACTATGGAAGTTAAGTAAATGGTTAAGTGTTTTATTGCTTCAGAACTAGGAGATCTCCACCTTGCAGGATTGAACCCTGTAATCTATTCGTATTTCCTTTTCAACTTCTGCAAGTAACCCCAAACAGGCTGGGAACACTAAGTGCAAAGTTACAGGAGATGACTGTGGCAATTTCTGAATGACAAGAGCATTTAAAAGAAATGTCAAGAGTCTGTGGGCTGCAAGCTTTTATGTTTCAAGGAGAAACAAGAACAAAGGGGGGACAATAAATCAAATGCAACAGCTTAGCATGCCCCATCTCTGAGAGTTAACCTCTTGAAAGCCGTGGCCCCAACACAGCGAGGGCCACACTCCTTTGATCGGCTCCATTATTTTGTGCAAAGTGATGGAAGCAGCAGGGTGGGTGCCTCTGTGCATGCCCAGGGGCCATGTACACTGTGCTTTGCTTGACATGTGCTATGCATTTATGGGTTAACATCAAACATGAGCTGATTTATAATTTTTAATCAAAAAAGGATTATAACCTAATAAATCCTAATAACATATTCTGTCTGGAGGTTATGTGGTGTAGTCATATAATATACTGGTAGCTTTGCTCTCCTGAGCCTGGAAGAGGGGGCAAAGTTTTTTTATTTGTCAGTAAACTATTCCTTGGAAATTCTTAAATGGATCAAGACCCTCTTAACACATCCATGCAAATGATGATCCCCTTGGGTGGAGCCTTTCCTGCTGTCACAGGTTTTGAAGAGCTTGTGTAATGAGTATCTCCTCTCACTTTCAGAGGCCAAGCATTTCTGGTTAAGTGCTAATTATTGGTAGTTAGCTACTTGAATCTAAGCATTAAACATATCAAACACATCACTGGTGTTAGTCAGAGCCCTAAGGAGGCCTCCAGCCACCAGAGGGTAAGGGTTGGTTTGTTAAGAGCCTAACATTTTTTGAAGTTTAAAAATCATGACCACACAAAGGAAGACTTAACCCTCGCTACTCGATTTCCTGGGCTGTGGTTCTCCCACCCAGATAGACAGGTATTATCGCAGGGAATCTGCGAGTAAGCCAGACCTGTCAATTATCAGAGGGGATTTCTGAGCCGTCTGTTCCCAAAGAATGATCATCTTCCCTCCGATCCATACTCTGCCTCCCAGCAAAAGGCTGTCCTGGAAGAACATTTACTTCCCAGGAGACCTAATTAACATTACAAGACTAATGGAGACTAAGCGTAAAGAATTTTTAAAAAGTCCTTTGACTGCAGTGCCATTTTTAAAGCTGCTCCTCCCTGCTCTTTTTTTGCACACAATAGCTAAACCACCACAGTGGGGATGGGGCAGGGGTCAAGAGGTCCAAGGTATTTTGAAGGCAATTTTAACTATCTTGCTGTTACCTCATGCTCTTCCACTGTGTTTGCACCCATCTGTTGTTTTTTCAGCCTCCTCCTAAAGCTGCCTTCTAGCCAGGGATGTTCTCTTTGTGTGAGGGCAAGTGCATGTCCTGATAAGGCTTGATGGGTGGTCGAGGAGAAAGACCTCAACAGAAATTCTTAGTCTTGCCACATCTTCACCACTGATGGATGATGATGTCACTGGGAGCCTGATCTGAGCCACAGGAAATTCAAAAGGACTTTGGAGCTATTCCTTTAATATTGCTTTACTAATTAGGAAAAGACTTCCAAACCAATTGGATAAAGAAATCAATCAGGATCAGCCTGTGTCAGTAGAATTGCCCTCACTCAGGTGTCACAGAATCACAGACTCATTTAGGTTGGGAAAAAACCTCTGAGACCATCAAGTGCAACCTTTGACTGACCACCACCGTGCCACTGTCACGTCCAGTCATTCCTTGAACACCTCCACCACTTCCCTGAGCAGCCCATTCCAACATTTAACAACTCTTGCCATGAAGAAATTTCTCCTGATGTCCAAACTGAATCTTCCCTGGCATAGCTTGAGGCTGTGTCCTCTCATCCTGTCAAAAATGAGAGTGTGGAGAGTGTGTCCCGTGTCAAGAGAAGAGAACATTTCTCAGAGGGGATCCACTTACAACCCTTTGGTTAGGAATTTTTTTCCAGTACAGCTATGACCTTGTAGATATACACCTGGAAAAGACAACTTTTTCAGCTTTTTTTCCCACTAGGTTACCGTTGAATCCTCTACTTTCTCTAGGATTCAGCTAAAACCAGTCTGGGCTGACAGTCTTCAGTTGCAATTTTTTGTGATACCCAACTAACAGTGCTTCCCAATAGGTCTTGGACATAGAATTCATACACTTCCATCTTAGTTTTACCAAAGCATCCTTAAATACTTTTCGTTCCACACTCTCTGTGTAAAGAAGGGACACAAAGTGTGTCTTCTCTCTCTCGCTCAGAGGAAATTGCTGCCTTTAGTTTTTATTGTATGAGCATTGGCTAGAATCCTATAATAAAAACATTTGCCCAGTATTTCCAAAGTCTTCTTCTGGGAAATAAAAGCTATGCTTTCACAATCTCATTGAAATTCAGGATGAAAAAGGGTGTCTGTCTCCCCACCTAGGCCCAGACATCCTCACCATTTCTTTCCTTGCACTGTTTGAAAATATCTTCTGCTCTTCATTTCTGAATGGCTCTGGTATAAAAGCAATAAACACAACTAGCAGTGCTGTTCCTAACAGCCCATGAGCCAGCCAGGCTGTGCACAGATGAAGATGTTAGATCCGGACCCATTTCCTGGGAGAGAGGGATGCCTGTGTGAACAAACAAAAGCTCAGCCAAGTTCTCAAAATAGAAAGTTTTCTGAAATCTCTGAGTGGGATCTATCCAAAACCCTCTCATGAAACTCCAGATTTCCAAGAACAGGACTTGTTGGACCTGACAGAATCCACCCAAAATTCCTCCAATTTAAAGATTGCTGCAATTAAAAATTAAATTTATAAAAAAAAAACAAACTCAGTTTAAAGCAAAGTCCAGCTGCAAACGAAGAAATGAAAAGCAGAGAAGTTTGCCTAATTCAGACAAAGTGCTACAGAGAGTAACCTTGTTCATTGCAGTCATCCCCTTTCACCAGCATCTTTCTGGAATGTAAAAACTGGAGTTTGGAGAACGGATAATTCACAGTTCCAACTCAGCTTTTAATTCCGCTTTGCTCTTAGCACATCTTGACCCCAACCCCGATCCAAAAGGATGGATGTTACTAATGGATGCATCCAACAGGCAGAGTTCTAATCTCCTCTCCCCTCCAGCCAGTCTCTGCCGTATCTGCAGCATCTGACTGTGCCCTTAATAGGAAGCTGGATGAACCAATCTATTATCACCACAATCTTGACCAAACCTGGAGGCTTTCAAGCCTAAAATGGGGAGCTGCCACTGTTTGGATTAAAGACACCAAAGGCTGTCTTGATGGAGCTGCTATAGATCTTTTCTCAGAGGGTGAGATAGCAAGAGAGTCATGCCACACACCTGTGGCTTCTGTCACCCAGCTTCCCAATCCGGCCTCTCAGAGTCCCTGCACAGCCAGCGTTTTGGGGAGCTCGAGATGCAGTCCTAGGGTGCAAAATAATTTCTGCATTCCTGCTGGGTGAGACACAGTGAGCTGGGAATCTCCCAGGGAGGTTGGTTCTTTACCTGTGGATGTCCGTGGGCAGAAGCACCTGAAGGAATTCATGCTGCAATAATGGGTGTACAGTCAAAATCTGAGACAGTATTGCAGATCTTAAAGAGTTGTTACCATTTTTTTTTTTAATGAAGGCAAAACGCCCATTAAGGACTTTTTTAATTGCACATAATCCCTGATCTTTGCAGCTCCAATTTTATAAAATGTGTTCAGCTCTTATTGCTTTAAACCATCAGAGGTTACAGAATTGTCCCCAGTTTTTTAAAGACCTGATTTTTCAGTCATGTTTTAGGGTGTCCTGGGACTGCTATGAAAAATGAGGCTTTAGCCTTGCTAATAAAGAAGTGATAATAATTAGAAAATCTCTTGGCCAGTGCAGATTTTATAACTCCACAGATACCACAGTATTAACATTCTGTTTGTCCACCTGTTGGAAGAAACAGATCTGAAGAGTCATAACTCTAAAACAGTGGGTGACAATTTAATGAAAAATTGAGCTCTGCATTTAATTTCCTTTTAAGTTCAGTTGAGCATTCTGCAAGATCAAAGGGGCTTTGTGGCTTGCAAATGATCTATGATATCAGAGAAACAGATTATAACCCAGGCACTGTTTGGTATTTAAGCAAGTATCCGCTTTTAATACCGATGTTTAAAGTAGGCTAATGGAACTAAAGCACAAGGATAATTTCCTATGATACAACTCTATAATCCAGTTTAATATATCAGTTGAACACTAAAAGCATATTTTGAATTTATTTCAGTACTTTGGCCCCCGTGGAAAGTATCCTGAGACACCATAAAACATTTTTAACAAAACAAAAGGTCCTGCCTTAGTTTGTAAGATTTTGGGGCAGGGACTGCACTTCTGCACTTGGAGAATGCCTGGAGAAATGGGTCTCTTGAGTTTAGTGTATGAAGAATAGTTAAGGAACAGCAACGCTGCATGTAGTGGGGACTTATTTTTAGTGTGAATTCTGGAGTTCTACTTAAAAAGGTTGCTATGTCCCCCCTTCATATCTACGTAACCTTATCATGTGCAACGGACTCGGAAAAAAAAAAAAAAAAAAAAAGTTATTCAAGGTTAAAAGGTGCCATTTTTTTTTAAATTGGGGTTTTTTGGTTTTGTTTTTTGGTTTTGTTTTTTTTTTAACAAGTCCGTACAACAGCAGATATTCCATATTTTCCTTTGCAGAAATGATCATGCTCCAATTTACACCAAACCAGGGGTTTCCCTCCATGGCTTTGAGAAGATGCTACTACAGACTCACTTCTGTTGCTTGAACACTTCCTCCTCCTTACTACCTTAAATTTATGGACAATTCATTCCTGTTTATTCTTCTGATAGTGTTGTCCTTCAGGCTAATAGGTCTATTCCCCCCTTAATGTTTACCTTCCTGATAGGTTTATAAACCATCATTATGTACATTTGTCTTTCCCAGGCAGAAGGAGCCACATTTGTAATCTGCTCCTGCAGGGCAGTTTCATGTTTCCCTGATCAGTGGTCCTTCCTATCTCCATCTGAATTCATCAGTTTTGAACACCAGGAATGGGAATTGTACACGCTGTTCCAGAGGAGGCTTCGCCAGCCACGTGTATGGTGCCATTAATACAGCTGTAGCTTTGCTAGAAATGTCTCTTGATACATCACAGGCTTGCATTTTCCTGACGTGACATGATGTGATGTCAGTACCTCAGACATCTCATGATTAACCAATGCATCTGAGTCTTTCTCTGCAATCTCAGCAAATCCACAGAACCTTTGATTATGTCAGGAATTAATGCAAAGTGCATTCAGGGCTTACAGTTTCACCCCTTTTCTGCTATTTCAATCCATGGGGTCATCCAGACATTCCTGTAGGATATCTGGAGCCCCTTCAGGACTGATAATGCCTCTCAGTTTGATGTCACCAACACATTTCTTTCCCTCCCTCCTACCCTTGGTGCCAAGATCTATCTGTATCTTTTGTCCCCTAAAGAAGTCACTGCTCCACTCAACTGATTCATATCTTAAGATAATTCCTTGCCCTTCTCATAGTCTACTGCTTATTCTTGTTTTTGCCAACTAACACTGCCATTTCCCACATGGCATTGTATAAAAAACAAGATGAGGGGTTTATGTGGATGGAGAATGATGATCAAAAACTCTGTCAAACTAGCACCAAATTTGGCATTAAATCCATTTTACTAACATCCACAAGGACTAGTCTGCTGCACATCTTTTGTCTAGAATATCACTTGTCTTTCCTGTGAAAACAACAAGCCCCTCATGTTCGTTTCCTTATCACTGATTTGTAGAGGTGAACATTTTGCTGCACTTGTGATTAAAGCAGCCCTTTGAGCTGGCTCAGGCAAGGCTATCATGGCTTTTGTTTTATGTTAATGTTGATGATGTTGATGTTAATAATGATGTTGATGTTAAAGGTAGTAGCTGCTACCTGAGGCCTTGCAAGAAATGGGGCAGGTATTTTCAAACAAATTCAGAGAATGTGCTGAAAAATCAACAGGACCTGACACTGGGTTCCTCTGCTTTGAAAGTCTAAATTCACAGCCACAATGTTTTCACATGCCAAATTCTATTTCTCATATCTCAAAGTGAAGGAGAAGGCATCTAATTAAGCACAAAAATGCATGGTTTGGTTGTCAAAAAGTAGGTATGTGGTAAGTGGATGTAGGGATATCCAGGACTTTTGGGGCAAGTCAATACCATATTAAAATCTACTTGTGATGCTCTGCAGCAGCAAGCAGGAAAAGTTTGACCATTTCAGATGGCACTAGACACAGATCTCCAGGGAACTGAACATGCTGCTTCTGACTAATGGAAAGAATTTGCATTGAGGAACATTATTGGACAAATGGATACAAACCTACTGCAAAACAAAGACTGAAGTTTTGGAAGAAGCTCAAGAACAAAGATTTGAGATCTGTAGGGAGCCTGTAATACAGAAAAATTGGAAGAGATGGGCCCTGGGAGCAGGGCAAGAAGGACAACAAAGACTCCAGATTGTGTCCCAATGAATTCTTTAATATCATTGACCCTACTGACCCATTTTTAGCTGAGTTCCCTGTTCTGAAGCTGGACAGACCGAGGTCAGCAGCTTTGCTTGGACAGGAGGACTAGGAGAAGCACAAGGGAAAGTGACTTAGGATAAATTAAAATAGAGAAATATCAAAGTTTGGTCATCAGTTGTAGAAGAACAGGATAGGTGCTTCAGTTCTCACCTCATTAATCCAGTTGTTCCCTGGATAAACAACTCTGCCTTGCAGTTAATCTTCAAATAAATATGCTCTTAAAATCCAGCGGGTATTTATCTAATATAGGATAACTGTCTTAGTGGAGCTAAATTAAATACTTTCGGATAAACTTAATTTGGCCTCCTGCTGAAATGGTTTTCTGAATGAGATGGAGAGGAAACAATAACTCTTGTTTGGAGCAAGGATGGTGGCACTGATGGCAGCTGGAACTTCTTGCTGGGAACAAATTCTAAGAAATTATGATGTGCCCAAAAAATACAGATTATTAGTACTTGTAAGGCACCTTTTAGTAGCAGATTATCAAAGATTCCAGTGTGGTCAGTGTCACTGATGCCATTTCACATGTGAGGAAACCACGGCGTGGAGAAGAGCACCCAAGGAACCTGTGGTGAAGCTGTGAGACAGCCCAGGGCTCCTCATCTTCCTTCAGAGGTGCAGTGCAGTGCACCTTGCCCTGGGGAAAACTTTATTGGATGAGAGCTGACCTTCTCAGAGGACATTCCCTCTCACACGTGCTGTATCTCAGAACAGGCAGCTGGACACAGCAAACCCAGCCTGCCTCCATCCTGCCCTGGGCTTTGTCTCAGGCAGAGTGAGGCTGTGTGCAAGGAAACCCTCTGAAGATCTCATTCTGCGTGAAGGCCTCATCTGAGCGGCTAAGGGTTAGAAGATGGTGTGATTTCTGGAGCTGGAGGATGGGTGTTTACTCCAAAGAGTCTGTTCATGTTCACTATGGCAGAACCAGGTTTTAATTCTTCACATGAATGGTCAGTCCCCTCCTGAATCTCCTTATGACCTTGTCCACTACAATATGCAGTGGGACTGAGCTCCGCAAACCCATCGTATTTTCCATGACGACATCTAATCTTGAATTTTCTGCCTTCTACTCTTTTACTTTGCACAGTGTGTTGGGACACATGAAAAAAATCCCAAACATGAGTCTGCCTTCCCTTTGGAGGCCCTACATCCTCCAGCCTAGTAGGATTTCTGGCTCCTTCCTGATCTTCCAGCTCTCCCATCATCCTGATGCCTTCCCCAGTGGGCTCAGCAGCACCTCAGCCTGCAGGCTCAGGCACTTTCACACCTCCTGGGTTCCTCTCACCATTCCCCCTCTTTCCCTTGCTACAGGCCTGACAGCACAAGCTTTTATCATAGCCCTTCTATTTAGCTTCCTTCCACAGTAAACACCACTTATCTTTTCAATCTCTCTCCATATAAGATTTTTTCCCCCCAAGTCTCAAATTATTCTTGTCATTCTTATCTGAACATCCTTTAATTCCCTTGGCAGTGACTTATAGCATTCCAGATGAAAGAGAAGCCTTGGTTTTATACCATGCTGAAATTTACTCCATCCCATTTCTTACACATCCTAACCTTTTGTTTGCCTGTTTGACAGAAGCTGCACCTGAGCTGAAAACTGAAGTGAGAAGAGTGAAATAATGATTCAGAGATATTTTCTGTTGGCCAATGCTGTTACTAAGATAATTCATTGTTTCTAAAGCTTTCTGCAAGGGCATTCCCCCTCTGAGCTCATATTTCCAAAGCAATACTCCAAACAGGGAGCTGCAAACTACCTCCCATTGCTGCCAGCAGTTCAGGCCCTCCAGGGTGGAGGAGGCACCTGTAATTAGTGGCTGCAAAGATAAATATTCCCTAGCCCCCACAGAGGACTGGTATTTGAGCCAATATAAGTTAACATAACTCAGGATTTTTTTTCCGCTAATTAATATCTTTGTAATTAATAGTAGTTTTTTGTAAACCTTTTGAAGTCCCTTTAAATTACCCTGAGACCCCCTGCCATCTATCATTGCAGCAGTCTTATGACAGTGCTGCATCTGCAACTGATAAGAGTTCTCATATTCCTTGCTGCCCCTTTTATATGGATTAATTTCCATTCAAAAGCAATGGTTTAACTGAAGGATAGCAGGGCAAGGTCTCTCACCTTGATGTGGGTTTATGTGGTGCCTAACAAAGTAAGACCTTGATCCACAGCTAAGCCCACAAAATAAGGCTGCTGCTAATAGTGACTTGTCAGGTCCCTTCATGCTGTCCACTTGCCTATTTCAGTTACGACCTTCAGAAATTCTTTATCACCTATTGTGGACACAGGAGTGATGTTAGCCATAAATTTTATCACCTTGCTTTCCCATCCTTTTCCTGTATTGCTCTTTCTTCTCTATTAGTGTGTGTCTTCTTGCCTGTCAGTCCTACATTTCAAGTTGGTTTGGACTCAAATGTTCCCTTGTTGAATGGTCTAACGTCCTATGCACTCTTCCAAAAATAAATATAAATTAATAGTACCTTTATCACACAATCCAGCCCACTGAAGCTAAGAGAACTCCTGATGGAAAAAGGCCCAAGATAAATAACAGTAGTAGAATGTGTCCCTAAGACTTTGTCTTAATTAAAAGTATAGCTACACACATTAATAATTTACAACTGGAAAGGTTATGAATGTGTAATGTTTAATAACAGTAATGCAAAAAGGTGATATTTAGTTTCTAGCACTCTCATGAATGCTCATCCACTGAATTTAGAAATAACTGTGGCTGTGTGGTTTGATCTGTAATTAAGATTTAATTAATCCCTAAAGCTCAGTTCAGCTTAGATTAGACCTATATTGATTTGAAATTCTTTACAGTTGCGCTTCTGGTACAGCAAACTCACCTGCTCCTCACGGTACTGTTCGTAGCATTAACAACGCATTTAAGGGGTCTGTCTGACCTTTAACAAGGGTGCCACCAAGAATCCTACAGAAAAAGTCATCAAGGAAAGTCATCCAGCTCACTTTGTTCTGCATGCCATAATGAGCAATTACTGATGTGATATGAACATCAAACATCACTTCTTCCAGAACTTGCTTTTTACTTCTTGGGGCTGCGTGGTGGGAAACACAAACCGAAGTTCATCAAAGTCAATCAGAACTCTTTCCCCTTGATCACAAACACACAGCTGTGGGTCTGACCATGAGTTTATCTTCTCACAGAGGAGACAAAATCCCCACAATGGCACAAGGCTTTAATTGCCAGTGGTCACCAGAACTGGAAGAGGTAAGGGCACACCTGCATGGAGCGAAGTTCAACTCTGGGCCTTCTTTCCTGTGCAGGTGGTGAGGACCTGGCAGAGGCTGCCCAGAGAAGTTGTGTTTGTCCCATTCCTAGAAGCGTTTATTGCCAGGCTGAACAGGGCTCTGAGCAACCTGGTCTAATGGGAGGTGTCCCTGTCCATGGCAGGAGGGCTGGAATGTGATGATCTTTGAAGTTTCTTCCAACCAAAGCCTTTTGATGACCCTATGACTTCCCAAGGCAGGAATAGACCAAAAATCTTGATGCAACCTCTGTTAAAAATCTCAGTGATGGACAGAGAAATTTCCATGGGGACCCCTCACTTGGTCATTATATGACCAAAAAAATCTTGAGCTTGATTTGTTCAAGCCCAGCTTTTCTGGCTTCAGCAGAACTGCAGATGATTGTAATGGCTCTATCCAATGACTTTGGAACTCAGTCATCCAGAACAAACATACCAGGCTGCAGATCTTGGCTATGCAAAAAAAGGAATAGGGAATAATATAATGTTTCTCCCAGAATTCACAGTAGTCATCCCATAATAAGATCGGGGAATCACAGAAAGGGACTTTTAACCCTGACTGAGGACTCAGAGAGCAGCACTCCCCCCAGAGCCTGCAACAGTCTCTCACCTACATGTTGGTGTCAGAGTTTTGGCCCAAGTCTCTTCTCCCATGCCTAACTTTGCTGCCTCAGAAAGAGATGTGCTGAGCTGGAAGGCTACCTGAACACTCAAAAAATCCTCATGCAGACGCTTGCCCTGTGCCTAACAAGCAGCTCTTCTTATCCAGCTTCTGAATGAAACCATCTGTTAAACAACTCCCCTGATCCACATCAGCTCTACAGGGGCTCTGGAATTACGACTGCCGTGAACCAATGCAGCCAGGCTTAAAATGCATTATTAGCAGGATTCATGGTGACTCCATAATATCCAGAGAAATTTCTGCTTTCTGGAGTTATTGGGTTGAATATTTGTTTTCAGGACCTGCTGGCTACCTATTAGCAGCATATTACCCTGAAGTGGCACTTCTAAAATAGCAAATTAACCTCCACAGGGCAGACAGCATCCTGCCCACAAGAGGATACCTGGAAAATGAACAACATTTGTTTTCCATGTAAGACTGCCTGGTAATGAATGGCAGCTTGTTACAGCCATTACAGCGACAGTTAAAGAGTGTTGGACTCGTGTCTGTTGCAGTGTGGGTTTTTCTCCTGTGTCCTTCCATGTTTTAAGGGAGGTTTCAGAACAGGGTACAAGAAGTCAGACTCACTGCTCAGCGATGACATCTGGTGGGTAGGGACAGTCCCAAGGCAAAATCCTGAGCTCCAAGCCCCAATGTGTAAGGAAGGGAATTTCAAAGGCACCTACCCGAGAATGTCCTGGTTTTGAACATGTAGTACTGCTCATCCATCACTGCAATTGCACATACAAAATTTGGAATAAGAGTCATGATCCCTCCTGTTTAAGTGTGCCGGTATCATTGCAGGTGGATGTGATGGCTTTATTTCAACTCCTAGAAATGGGAAATGCTGTGTAAACAAGACTGGAGGCTGTGCTGTGCAGGTTCCTGAGGTCTGAGCTCTTTGTTTCTGTTCCTAAGGAAGAGGCAAATCTGTAGAAGTGAAGAACATGAGGACTACAGCAGCTTCTTTAATCCTGCTGGTGATTCACACAGCGGCTCTGCCTCAGGGACAACAGGAGAGATGGTTCTAGGGAAATCATATAGACAATATGTACTGTCTGGGTTATAAAAGGAAAATCCTGGTTACTGTAGACAAATCAAAGCAGTGTGCACAGTGTAGCTTTATATAGAATGCAATGTGCCATGCAGTCTGCTGCTGGAGGTACAAAGGGGAAGGTTGCATGTTGGGATAGGGCTGATCTCACCTTGCACCCCAGCACCTTAACCTGATCAAGCAGAGAGCTACATCTCAAATAACTGGGCAAAATTATTTTTGTATTTATTTTTTTCCCTCACATGATAACCCGAAGACATGGTTATGAGGGTATCAACACACACTGCTTTTCAAATTCTCAATCTCAAAAGACTGTTCAGTTGTGGGGGGGTGGGTGGTTTAATTGCGCACAGCTCACAGATTATAAGAAATCCTGTGAGGATCAAAGCATTCAAGCCCAAAGAGTTTCAATTTGGGTTTCCTCTATTCCCCTGCAGTCTGAAAATTGTGCTGTTACAGTTTTTAGTTTATGGCTCCTGCTGCTTCAGGGATCTGTCTGAAACAAGTTGCCCTACATGCAGATGTGGCATCAGTGGGGGCTTTCCCTTGCTGAAGTGACCTGCAAGGTTGAAAATTTCTGCCACTACTCAGGACAGGGGAAGCTGGTGTCTGAAAGAAAAAATTAGCATTCTGAGAAAAGCAGTCAGTCTAGGTCTCTAGATATCTCTAAATTTCTCTTGAAGACAACTGGCAGTTTCCTTAAGAGCTGTCATCATGATGTGAGATTAAATGCAAACTTTGATCCATTAGTTTTGGTACTGTTGAGTCTAAGATCCCTTTAGCTGCTGGCTCTGGAGGTGACCTTTAGGGTCTGTATCCCTTCCTGCACCATGTAAGTTCTGAAGACCATCTTTCACAGACTTTAAAAACAATAGGAAGGCTTCCCCTTACCAAAAACACTTCCACACCATCAGCAGAATTCCTGGTCACCCTGTCAATGTGAGAATAGCTAAAGATCCCAATGGCACATTTTAACAGCACTGAGAATAGCTAAAGATCCCAATGGCACATTTTAACAGCACTGAGAATAGCTAAAGATCCCAATGGCACATTTTAACAGCACTCCTAAACCCTGTGCACACTCAACACAGATACACCATCAATTACAGACCTGCAGGAATACACACCTGAAAATCTGAGTAACATCTTTCCAGAAAGAACCCAAAACTTCCACATCATCCCCTGGATCTTTTGTTGTGCATTCAGTAAGTCCCATTCACTGGAAAGAGTTTTGCTTCTATAGTTCTCTTTGATTATCATAGTGCCCTTTCTCAAATACTCACCTGGGATATTTTGAGTTCACCCTCCATCACTGAAGCCCAGCCTGGAAGAACAACATGGGTGGTAGCTGGATCTCCACCCACAGAGGTTTTCCTCTGAATAGACTGACCTGACTGGACATAGATACTCACTTTCTGTCCTGTTCAGGGTGTTTTCTCTAATATTTCATATCAAGACCCCTGCACTTGCCAGAACAACTCAGATCAAGAGAGAGGAATTTGTGCAGAAGAGAAGGCACAGCATCATTTGGCAACTAAAACAGCACTCACAAAAAGAGTGAGTTTCCAAGCCCACTTTCATGTGCCCTTATCACAAATATCTATGCTGACCAAAATAGGCTCAGAAGGGAAAAAAGGGACAACATGGAAGTTCCATTCCCACTTCTGTCTCTGTGCCATTTAAGTCATTAAAATTTCCTCACAGTGTAATGAAGCTGGAAAAGCAAAGAGATAAAAAGCCATTTCTAGGAAAGGAAGACAAAAAAGCTTCCAAAATGACAAATTCGTCATTTTCTTAATTCACTTTCTTACTGAGAATTTGGAGCTGCAGAACACGTACTCATTGATGATGAGAGCAAAGGTAATAAACACTGCTGTGTAACCTTGGCTTTTCCCTGCAAACTGCAGTTACCCAGGAGCCCAGCCACCTAACATAAAAGGAAACTATCCACTTTAATTAGCAGAGCAATCAAAAGACTCTTACACAGGAAAGCATTTATCACCAAATAGAAAATGAATGATACTTTAAAATTTGAATATGCAGAATTCATAGCCAAAGGCACTCAGGGGAAAAAGAGCTTTGCACCAAACCAGACGGGGATTTTTTTTTTTTGGCTTCAGTCTAATGAGCTTTAACAATAGATATCAAATTCTGTCTGGCAGCACATTTTAGCAATGGATCTGATTTTTCAGAACTACTAAGCGAATCTCACCAGTTACAGGAGGAGACTAGCATTTAGAAAACCCTTACTAAACTGTATTCAGATCTCAAACCCAGATCCTTGGAAATCCAGTTTGTAAAAAAACCCTTTGCCTATACTTTCAAAATACAGTACAAATAGCAGCAGGGGAATTTAATTTTCATTTTTCATGTTGATGAAGATTTCATTGTATGCCACTTAAATGCTATGCAGGAAGAAACCAGGCAACACCGCATTTCATTATCAGGAGTTTGGGCAAAGCTTGAATTAGAAGATGACAGCAATCTTCTCTTGGTCTTCCTGTACTTAACAAAAAAAAATGAAATGCCCAAAAATCAGGGAAGAGCTAGAGATAAACATATCTTCCTGTCAGCTTGGAAGCTTACAGGGATTTTGAAGCATAGAATACTGGGGATGTTTCAAAAACAGTAGGAAATGCTGTCACTAAGTGGTCAGTCTTCCTAGAAATCATTAAAAAGCAAAATTCCGAGTTTCCCATTGGGTTTACACATCTCGTCTTGCAAGGGAGCTGAAAGCTGTGAGTCTAAGCTTTAGCTCAGCCAAAATGCAGTTCCATACCAAGGCAGTGGCATAATTACTGCAAAAAGACACCAGTAAGTCAGCCTGCTGCAGACTCCCAAGTACAGATGAAATTATTTGATTGCAACATTTCAAAATGCACAAGCTTTGGTTCATATCAACACAATCACCCAACCTGCTTTAGGTCTGCAAAGTTAGGATCCCACAAATTACATCCAACAGGAAAGTTGGTCTAAAAGGTAAGAAAGGTTATAATGACAGATTTACTCACAGTAGCTATTCAGCCATTTGATGTATAAAGACCATAAAGGGAATGAGACAGGGTGTGGGTGCTGATAAACAGAAGGGAAGAGAACCAGGAAGTCAACCCATATTCGGCCTATTTGTTTCTGCTTTCTCCAAAGGCCCTTTAAGAAGATCTGTGATTTTTATAGACTCACTGGAATTTCCATGATCTGCCAACTGTAACTTTCAGAACTACGATATACAAAATTTACTTTGTCCAGGGAACATAACTTTGGGCCCCCATTGTATTCCTCCACCTGCAAATTCCTCAGTTCTGGGAGTGGGCAAGGCATATCTGTGCCTTTGGTTACTGCTGAACTCCCAATTCTGTTTTTACCAACCATTATAAGCAGGCACACATGTGGCTTAGCTACAATAGATTTGCTGGATCAGAAAGTGCTAATGCAGAGCAGTGTAAACAAGGAAATCATGATCCAACAAGAAGGTCCTTGTCTGAACCCAGCCTCATTTCACATCTCCACATAACCAAGCAACCCCAATTCCACCTACTTCCAGTTGGTACTTGCCTTTTGCTTTTGGTATCCAGGAGGTTCTGTGCTTCAAAGACACTATAACCACCAAGATAATTCTTGAAGCTCTGTGCACTAAAGATACAAATTTGTCTGCCGAGATTTTAGAATCATTTAAAACCCCGTCTATTACCCTGCTGTTTGTGTTTGTGTCTTCTTAATGCTTAAGTGCCCTTGGATGCCAAATTAGCATGGCCAGCACAGATGTGAACAGGATAATCTAAACCACCCCTTGTTACATCCTGGTAGAACAATGACTTCCTTGTGGCTCAGGAGAAGATTTGAAGAACTTTGTTCAGCTTGCTTGAGAAATGTGTCTCACCCAGTAGCTGGTAGCAGTCGTAAGCTTTGGAGTAGGGAGGGTGATGTCTGGGTAGAATCTTGCAAAACAGGTCCAGGGATGGCTTCAGAATTACTCAGGATGGCAAATCCATCACAATTTTTCCATTCATGGTTTCAATAGAAGTGGAGCGGAGGTTGCCTTTTGGATGGTCATACCCTATCGCTGATTTTTATTGTTTCCAGGTCTAGATTTAAATGTCCCAAACAACAGACCTGCCTCTGGAAACTGTTCCATAGTGTCAGAGATTGGTTCGTTAAGAAATTATTGTTATTTCTAGGGTGGCAGTCATTCCATGGCCCATTCTTAGCCCTCTTTAGACAGTCCTATGAACACAGCAAAACCAGATGCAATTGTAGCTGGGATGATTCCTACCTCATTGTTAAGTATCTCCGTTGTGAGTTTGCATGGATTTGATAATAATCTGAAATGAAGACAAGAGAGACCCATGAAAGAAATGTTGGAAAGTGTACAGGCCAAACGCAGTCATGGAAGCAGCAGTCTGACAACTTACAGCATTAAAGAAAACACTGAGCTTCTGGTGATGGTTTACAAACATAGGAAAAGAGAAAGATCTGTTTCAGAGAGGGCTGGAGGTAGCTCCACTACAGGCAAGGTTTGAGTTGTCCCTATGCACAGCCAATGCAGATCACACAATTATAGGGAACTGTGGCTCGAAGAAGTGTCATGCCCTCAAGCTGGACCTGTGCAGAAAATTGGATCACCACTTCCAGATGACCTGTATTTACTTAGAGCCCTAAAGTTTCTTGCCAGCCTTGGTGAAAGAACCCAACTCTGGAAAAAGGGATTGATACCGCAAGGAAATAAATGTGATTTATGAAGTCACTCCCTCTGAAGGGAGATGCAGTTGGTCGAGAGCGGTGTAGAACAAGTTGTTCTTTGGCTTCAAGCATCCCTGAGACCATTCTGCCCATTTGGTCTCACCTCCCTCATAATGTAGACTGCAGACTCTCCCTGTGGGAATCACGAATCAGACTCTTGACTTTTAGCTAATTTAGTGTATTTTCTAGGAACATATCCAGACTTGATTTAAAGCTGTCAGAAGATGGGGAATTTAGGTAAGTTGTTCCAGGAGCTAAAAATGCCTATGGTTATGTGTGTATGCTCATTTTTAGGTTGAATTTTGAGATATTCATCTTTCAGCTACTGTATTTCATCATGGTTTTGATCTCTTCTGTTGGGAGAAAAACAACCCTATCCCAAATACAAGTTGTAAATATAAAGCACACAGTACTAATGCTGCTTGTAGTAATTCTGCTCATGAGAAAAATTTAGTCCACTTTGAAAGTGAAATGGGCCTCCTTGTACTTACTGAGCCAGGAGAGTTGATGCACCCTTTACCTCACTGTGCAACAGCTCCCCCAGGTAGCCTTTTATCTGCAAAGATGAAAGAGTCTTCTAATAGTGTATCAGGAAATGTACCTGCAGAGTGTGATTAAGTTTCAAGCAAATTTCTGTTTGCTAAGTTAAACCGAATAAACATCTCTTCCCCTTCCTCCCCTTTTACGGCTGATGCAGAAGCTGTGGGATGTTCCAAATTCCAGAAAATCCTGATCATCTTCTGTCCAAAAGGCACCTTTCTTTCTTTCTTAAGTCAGAAATTGCTAAAGATGTACATTTTGAGATATGCTGCAGAGAGGGATTATTATTTTTTTCTACACTACATAAAATAAGGAGACATGAACAGAATGTCTATTAGGAGCACACATAGTATGAAAGCATAAAAATCTTCTTGTTGTTAAAGACTTTTAGAAGATGCTGTAGGATCACAGGCTATTTACTCTGACATCTCTGCAAAAGTTGCTAAAGCTGCCAACATTAAAAAAAACCTTAGCAAAAACAGTGTCTTTAGGGATTTCTCCAATCATAGTTCTTTATTTATGACTCCATTTAAAAAATTTAACTCAGCGCATTTGTTTACTTATGATGGGATTGGCTTCCCCCCATCCTGCATGCCTTTGTAGGGGAACAAAGGAGTGCCAAGAGCGAGCCCTATAGCAAGCAGTCCCGTGGGATGAGTTAGTGCTCTCTCTCCAGCATTTTTCCCATTATGCCCAGGG
This sequence comes from Pardalotus punctatus, assembly GCA_013400915.1. Classification (NCBI taxonomy): domain Eukaryota; kingdom Metazoa; phylum Chordata; class Aves; order Passeriformes; family Pardalotidae; genus Pardalotus; species Pardalotus punctatus. The sequence continues at coordinate 450,596 of VZTX01007009.1, read as the reverse complement.
CAGGGAGAGAGTCACAGCCTGGCATGTAGGAAGCTAAGAGGAAATTAATCCCTCGGGCTCCTCTGGGGGGCTCATACCCAGCCCTTTGACAAGTGAGACAGCGTTCAGTGCTCCTGCATGGGTACAAGGTCAACTTCCAGTGTAGGGGGGTGATCCAGAGAAAATTTCTACAAGGGGAAAAACCACAGTCACTACCTGAATCCCCAACAGCCAGCAAACCCTGACCCTAACAGCACCCCCATCACCCCCAGAATTAACACCTGCTTCCTCACCTCACTGCAGATGCAAATCCCTACCACAGACTGAAAGGGAGGGATTTACCTTCTCCTTGCCCCCAGCTGGAAAAACTCAGGTGATTCAGGGGAAAATAGAACCAAAATCTAGGTGGGAAGGCAAAAATGAGCCAGTAGAGGACAGGGAATGACAGAGATGTGCTCAGTCAGCAGGCAGAAGATCACCAAAACCTGCACCCACTCGGATTTCCACATCAGCTCATCAGCATGGAAAGAGCTGACTGCTGTCATCATTCTGTGCTTGAAACATCCAGAGGTGCTCAAGCAGAGACACCCCAAAGCCTGCTGTTAGAGCTTCTTATACCTTAAATGCCCTTGCAGTTTGCAGTAGAAGATGAGTGCACATTTTTCACATTAAAGATGGAATGAAAAGGTTTTGAACACGCTGGATTTCTGCCTTGCTGCAGGACTGGATTGTGTTAGAGAAACTTCACAGCGCTTTAAAAGGGATTGTGTAAGGGCAGCCATGCCCCTCCAAAAAATAAATGTCTCTCTGGCCTGAGTTTTGTTTCCCCATTGTCTCCCTTCAGCAGCCCAGTAATCCCAGTGCTTTGCTGTTTTGCTTTGTCCTATTCAGAAGGAAACCCCTTACACAATGAGACCCCTTTGGCACAGGCAGGACATCAGGGGTGTTGAGCTGTGAAGAGCTGTGTAAGTTGTAAGCCCGGTCAGAACCAGCACAGGGTGTTTTTGACCCCAAAATTTGATTGAAACAGGGGAAAAAGAAAAATAAAAAAAGAATGTGGGGGCCAGAGGAGTATGTGCAAACCTCTGAAGTCTCAATAACAGTAGAAATGTCCCATTTCCAAGCGCCGCTTGCAAGCGCAGCCACATGGATGAGGAAGGGGAGCTGGAAATCCCACTCCTTACTTCCAGAGCCAGGCAGATGTCTCCCAGGTTTGCAAAACCCCTGCCCCAGTGAGCAGAGGACACCAAGCCCTGCCTGAGCCTCCCACAGCCGTGGACATGCCATCAGGGTCAGCATCAGCACACAAAAATGCCCTTTTTCCACCCGTCCTCTTTGAGGATGCGTTTTTGCCACACAAGGGCTGAATGTGAAGCTTGAATATCTTCTTAGAGCAGCGATGATTTACCATGTTGGAATAAGTCTGTAAAGTGGATTTTGCAGAGCAGCAGGCCTCCAGCCAAGGGGCCTTTTTTTTTGTACATACTTCTGAATGGCAGAAATTGGCATTCATCTCTCCAGGCAGGTTTCTGAAATGTATACTGTCCTTTAAATGATTCCTTAATATTTAATATCATGGTAGGATGAAGTCTGATTTTATGGTTAAAAATGTCAATTTTCACAGCTGATTGAACTTGTTTAAATGGCAAGCAGTTTACTTGTATCAAAAACCATATAAACAAATCAACTTATTTACTGACATTAAAAGAAGAGGGTACTTTATACTCCAAAGCCTTTCAGTTTTTGAAACAGAAAATGAGCTCAGATGACTAAGTTCATTTTGCAGTTTTCCCCCCAATAGCAGATTGATTGTAGTTTATAAAACAAGCCCGTGTATCTGGCAGCAAAAGGAATTGCTTAAGATGCTAAGCCACCCTTTCAAAAGTCCTCCGTAATTAATTATCAGCTGCTTGAAAGTCCATTCTGTTTTTCCTTTTGTTTGTATTACTTTAATGGTGACTATAACATACATATAATGAGGAAAGCTGTGTCTTATAAACATACAAATAAATCTTAAGACTTTAAGCAGGATTAGGCAAGCTAAAAAAAACCAAAACCCACCCTGAAATCCAGATGCATGGAATCACAGAAATCAGCTTTGTTAATGCATTCCTAACTCTGAAGCCAATTAAAGCATTCATGGACATGAAGGAACCAGAGTTCATACTGGCACAGATTTTCTCTGCCTCTTCATAAAAATAGCTGCAAGATCCAGTCCGATGTCTGTGCTATTAAAAAAAAAAATTAAAAAAGGGTTTTTTTTAATTCAAAGGAAGCAGGGAATAGAGAGAGATCTGGATGCGGCTAACAAGTCTCCTGCCTCATTAATTGGTCTAAAGATCTTGCCAAAAGTTCTGGTGGATAGAGGAATTTGAAATCTATCCATTAGAGGGCAATGCACTATCCACAGTGATGTCCTGGAGACAGAGAGAAGCAGCAGGAGCTTCAGAAGGGGGCAAAGAGAAGGGCAGAAGTGATAGCCAAAAACAAAACCCAAGAATTAGGGCTTGGGTGGTGTCTGGAAAATGTGCTGGATGATGTGAGCCAAAAGCAAATGCAGATGAACAGAGAGTAACAGAGCACCAGACCCTGACAACGTCTGGTGATGGGACCTGCAGGTTTGTCCTCAAGGAAGGGTAGCCCAGGAGGGGCTTCTTCACAGGACAGTTATCCTCACCAGCTGGGTGACCTTCATGCAGTATTCACAGGCAATGACCAGTGGGAACCTGGGTTTCAACTGATAACCAAGATGAGTCTTTAATATCTAAAAGTCCGTAAAATTTTGAGCTTGCAAGGGGAACCACTATCTGTCTTTGAAAGCTGAAAACACAGTGAAAAAAAATTCATCTCTACCAAAGTGTTCCCAGGGATGTGATATATTTAAGGAGCTTGTTTGCCTTCCAGTTTTTTCCGTCAGGGAGCTACTGTATTTGCTGTCTGAGGCAACCACTAAGGCTTCCCTTGAGGACATCAATTCCCCATCACCTTCCCACAGTGTGGATGGATCTGCATCTTTGGAGACTTTCCTGGGAGCAGCCCTAAGATGAGGGAATCAATCCAACCTGCAATGCCTGGAGACACTCCCCATCACCCATCCCAGACTAGACACAGGTACCCAGCCTGGCTCAAACCCCTTCCAGGAGATGTTGGCACTGTGTTGTACCCCGTCCCCGCCCCCCCACCAGCATCCTCCCTGGCTGGAGCCTGCATGGCTGCTCTCAGCAGGCAGCTGGGATGTGACCTCCCATTTTTTCAGAAGAAATGGGTTTGCCCATGTGGGTGCCAGCATGGCCGTGGCAGTTGGCAGGGAGATGGGAGGATGGATGGCAGCCTGCTGTGGTCACTGGTCCAGGCATAGCCTCGGGAAGCACTGGCTAGGAGCTAAGGAGCAGCACCGTGAGCCTTGCTTACCGACCACCTTTTTATTGCAAAGAGCTCTGAATGATGGGGCAGAAATTGCTCAGTGAAGAGAGAGTGAAGAAGGAGCTTGGATATCACCGAGACGGCTGCTTTCAAGAGAAGAGTAATTTGTCTAATATACAATCTGTCACCCTCCATTCGTGCTGGAAAAGTGAAGAGCTGCTGGAAGCTAACCACACATATGGTGACATTGCTCCATCATTAGCTTGGGTAGGAGACAAATCTCACCGCATGGCTTTGGCATGCTGCACTGCAAACACTTATCTCTTGGGCTCGTGTTAAAGACTGGCCAAGATGGACCCTTCTTTCCACCTGCTTTCCCTCACAGGCTGTGTTGTCACCACACAGCCTCCATCAAGAAATAAATGTTTCTCCTAACTCCAAGCAGCTTGTCCCTGGAAAAGTTAACTAGTTACACTGGGGAGCTCTATGCCATATAGTCAATGAAGCAAAACCCAATATATATACGTACACATAAATCAGCAATTCTAGCTCCCAGTGTTACTCCTCCCCGAACCAAAGCACACCTCTGGAAGTGGCTTCTTCTGTGATATTTCAGACTGTGCAGAAGTTGCCTGCTGGGTGGGTGGGGATATTTCCTCTGGTTCTTCCTTCACTGCAGTGTTTTCCTAATAACTGTCTCCAAATGGAGCTCTTCCCACTTACTGGGATTTCCTCAGGCTTCATTTTGAAGGACCAAGGAGGGCAAGAAGTATTTATTACACTAATAATAATAATTAAATAACTACTAATTCAATTACCATGTCTAATAATGATGATAACTGCCTGCAAATTGTTCTTTCAGGGCTCTCCCTACAGCAACAGAAATTTTATGGTGGCTCTTCTGAAGACGCCTGAGGAGTACTGCATAAATATTAATGGAAGGGGGAGTTCTTCCTGACAGCATTGAAATACTCCACCCCACTGGACAGAAGCTCATGCGCAGCAGTTTTGAGGTGGTGTAACTCCAACATCGGCAGGGTTATTTCAGATTTACACCACGGCAGCTGGGAGCAGAGTCAGACTCTGATCATTTAGCAGAGCCTATAAAACAGCGACACATCCACCTGACTTCCCGCGAGCCTTGACACCTCCATGTCAATATTTATTTCCAGCCCTTCTCACTGTCCCCTGGCATTCAGACACAGGGCCAGCCTCCACTAAATATTTTATTTATACTGCGTGTGGCTGAAACAAGTTTACGCTGGGTGAGGAATGGTGGTGTGTTTGAACACACGCCGTCCACAAGGGCCCTCTGTGCGCGGCAGCGACTGCTGGCTCCGCTCCCCTCCGGCAGCTGCACTCCCAGGTGTGCACAAACACCCTCACACGGTGCTTCTATCGTGTTCATCTGCCAAAGACAGCAGAGAAGCTTTTAAAGGGTTGTGGGATGCAGACCCCAAAAAGAAAGCCCACAAAAGGAGAGGTTTCAGGAGAGCTCGCTGGCTCCCGTCTCATTTTACAACCAGCAGATTTTGCTTCTGAGTTGGGCTATGGGAAGGTGAGAGGGCACAAGACCACTTTGGAAGCAAAATGAACTTCAAGACTAAATGAATGATGTTTTCTTGGAATAAAGGACTGGTCACAATGAAGTAAAATAACATAATCTTTCCACGCTACCAGTCTTCCTCCAGCCTTGCTCCTTTCCCCAAACCCAGGACAGCAGGCTGCCTTGCTGTTTGCCTAGGAAAACCAGCTCTCAGGCTGTTATTCTGACACACAAATGTTGCTAGGTCCAAGGAGCTGGCTCGGCTGCCTGAATCGTGGATGAAATTTTATTCCAATAACACTGAGGCGGGTTTCTCTTTATGCTAATCCCCCGTGCTTCAGGGTGTCACGGTGCAGGGGAAGCACAAAATCATGCTTTATGAGTGTGATCTGTCTGTAGACTCGGTATCACTTCCCTCCCAATCCTACCTGCCACAGTCAGTCAGAGATCATAAATACACCCCTAATGCCACGATTAGCATACGCTCTTGAAAGAAAATTGTGCTTGTAGCAAGAGTCCCTGAGGGCCAATATCAACAGAGAGACATTACAGAGAGAAACTGGAGATCAGGGCTGAGCTTTCAAGTCCGTGCTCCCTTGCTAGGCAATGGTCTCTGCAGAGATTATTCCTGCTTTTATCAGGAACAGACATTGCAAAAGGACTGCACGTGGTGACTCTGCTTTGACTTATGGTTAGACCATCTTTTTGGTGGGGCAATAATCAATGCCAGGCTTTCAGCTCCACGCTTCACTAAATTTGGCTGAATAATTATAAAAAACCCAAAACCAACCAACCTATTATTTAGCTTAATTTTCTTGCTCTTTTTCATTGGTTTTATAAGCTGGTCCTGGCAAAGGGAGGCAACTCTCTGGCCAGCTTTGATGAGACAGATTGACAGGGTCCCTGCACGAAGCAAGAAGGACAGATGAAGGAGAGGAGAAAACAAAGGTAAGGAGCAAGACCTGCTCTTTGATTTGGATGTTTTCCATCTCAGAGCAGGGTCCCATCTTGCAGGGACCCACACACCTTTTCTTCTGGGAGTAGAGTCGGGGACCTGCTTAGGGGTTTGCAGCTGGGGTACAGTGCACTGCAAACCCTCCCCAGCAGCCTTGGAGGAGTGTGAGTTTTTCTGCTGCCTGCTCTAACAAGCCTTTGATCTTCCTGAGACTTCTAATGGGATCCAATTGCAACCATAATCATAAATAAGTGAAAAATATAAAATAGGTAACAAAAGCCGCATAAATGTGTTGCCACTTGAAGGTTTCACATTCCTCCCTTACTCAGCATGGTGCACCGAAATAAATGGAAACAGCAGACCTGCTGAGGAGGAACAGTGATATTTTGTGGCACCTGATTTGTGATGCAATGGGGATGCTGGGGGGCAGTGGGGACAAATTTTCACTTTATATTCTGCTCAAATGAGACAAAGATTACAGTTAGGAGTCAAGTACTATCAAATTATTTATTGAATTCTGTTGGGGTGGAGAGGGTATTTGCTCTTTTTTCCAGAAAAAAATATTGATTTTAAGGATGGCTTTGATATCAATTAGGCTCAACATGAGAGACAGGCAGTCACTTTGTATAGGGAATTTAATTAAAAGCTCTGTACTTAGTCAGAAGAGTGTTCTAAGGATAAAATTGTTTTCCCCCTTTGGGTCAATTTTCTGTTATGTTTGTATAATGCAATTAAAGAAGGACCCATGCCAAGCAATACTCATGCCTGGTATAAAACTGTCCATACATAATGACTGACTTCTTGGACTTCCAGTCCACAATAGATTAATGAGTGTTAGCTGCATTTAAATGTGGTTATCTTTTGTTTTATTGTTACAAGAACACATTCTTACAAGTGCACACCTCTTATAAGGCCCTCCAAGGACTGGTTAGGCACAAGCAAGGAAATTATAAGAAGGGTGATATTTTACAAAGCTCTTTCCTTTTGAAAAAGTAGAAGTAAAAACTGACTTGTTTGAAACAGTTGAAATTCACAGGTAGTTGATAATGAGGGGTCCATCTCAGAGCTTGTAACTAAGATTAATATTTAACATAAAATAAGGGCACATAAATGGGTAGATTTTTTGGGAAAGCACTCTAAGGGGCACAAACATAGTGTCTACATGTTGACCTGGAGCTGAATCACTAACACTGGGTATATGAAGGTTTTGCAGAAAGCTGGATTTCAGGCCAAGGCTTCCCATGACTTCCAGGGGTTTCGGGGAATCAGTTGTCTGGTTTTCCCTGTGAAGGAGCTTGGGAAGGATCACAGCAACCAACTGGCAGAAGGCTGAACCAGAGCTAGCCTTGGAGGTTGCTGAGGATTGCAAATACTGCAGTCCTGTGACTTCTCTGCAGGCTCCTCTTGGCACTCTGGTGTGAACAAGTGGATTGTGCCCTTGACTTACTCACATATATGGAAGTTTGGGACTGTGGGTAGAATCACAGAATCACAGAATTATTTGGGTTGGAGGTGACCTTAAAAATCATCTCATTCCAAGCCCCCTGCCATGGGCAGGGAAACTTTCACTATCCCTGGATGCTCCAAACCCTGTCCAACCTGGCCTTGGACACTTCCAGGGATGGCGCAGCCACAGCTTCCCTGGTAAACCTGTTCCAATATCTCACCACCCTCATAAGGAAGAATTTCTTCCTAATATCTAACCTCAACCTATCCTCTTTTAGTTTAAATCCATTCCCTTTGTCCTGTCACTCCATGCCCTTGTCCAAAGTCCTTTTGCAGCTCACTCGGAGCCCCTTTAGGCACTGGAAGGGGCTCTAAGTTCTCCCAGGAGTCTTCTCTCCTCCAGGATGAACAATCTCCATTTTCTTGGCCTAACTGTATAGGAGAGGTGAATATCCAGCCCTCTGATAATCTTTATGGACTCCTCTGGACCAGTTCTAACAGGTCCATATCCTCCTTGTGTTTGAGGAGCTTGACACGGCACTGCAGGTGGGGTCTCACGAGAGTGGAGCAGAGAAGAATCACCTCCCTCGACCTGCTGGCCACTCTGCTGGCCATTCTTTTGAGGATATGGTTGGATTTCTGGGCTGCAAACACCCATTGCCTTGATTCTGAATTTATATGATTTTATATATGTGTGTATATATACAAGATTCTGATTCCACATCTATATATATGATTCTGAATACATTTTGAATACAGCTAGTTTCCTTTATGCATATGACATTATTTTCCTAAAAACTATTTCCATCTCCTCTGTTTTAACCCCTTATTAGATATGCAACAACTACCACTTAATCCTGGACAGGTGGGAAAGAATGTCTGAAGCCTTTCTGATTTTCTGGGAAAGTCACGGACAATTCCCTTTTGTTTGTTGGAGGATACAGAGCGACTCCAGACTGTTTATGTTGCAGGATAAGGTAGGATACCCAGAAAAACTCAGCCCTGCTCTGAGTCTGCTCCCAGTGAAGCTGGCGGGAGACCCTTCCTCTCAGCAGGGTGAGAGCAATATTGCAGGATAACTGAGAATCCCAGCCATAACTTCAGAGGGAAAGTGCAAAGCCAAACACGCACAGGAAAGAAGCCAAAAGAAACTGGCATTGTGGAGGATGATTCCTGCCTTATATATTACAGTGGTGGGTACCAGGGAAAATAAATACATAAGACAGAGATGTAAACAGCGAGGAGAATCACAGACAGACACAGGAGTACACAGGGCTGATGCCAAACCAGCTGAAGTCAATGAGAACCCAAGGACGGACGTACCAGATGACTTCAGAACAGGTTTAGATAACAGAGAGGATACGGGAAAAGACCCTGCTTGAAGCCAGTCTGTCACTAGAGTAGCTGCTCAGACTAATCAAGCAGACACTGAGCTCCTCAGAACAATGCACAAATGTCTTTTTATCCACTCGTGCTCTGCCGTAGCACGTGCAGTCCTCACATGTCCTCCTGGAGAGGCAGAAAACCCACACAAGCCTCCTGCAGCACTGAAACCCTCCCCACATGGCTTGCAGCATCCTCTGCAGATCCTCCGTGCTGGAGAGAATTTCGCTCAGATGGAGTTTATTACGCATGATAAAGCTGGTGTGTATTTGCTCTGATGCAATTATCTTTTTACAGCAAGAGGCTGCAAACCACGCAGAAGCCTGGCTTCCCAGTGGTGCCTGGGATTTTGGGGGCAGATAGGCAATGAAAACCCTTGGGGGATGTTCATATCTGTTGCCTTCCCCTCCATCTCTATCAGGAATTTTCAGCCCTGCCACACCAACCCCATTCCCTCCCTGCTGCAGCAGCAACAAGTTTCAGGACCCTTTGCACCCGTCAAGGAACGTATGGAGGCTGTGACCCCACACGAGGCCCCATGTTCCAAGTGATTTCTCACTTGAATGCCATATGGATATGCCAGCACATGCAGCCTTTTTTTTTCTCTTCCACTCCAATTTCCATCTGCTAAGAAGGAGCCGGAGTGTAGGGCTTTGCAAGTAGTAGATGAAAATACTGAAAAAAATGAAAAAAACCCGCAGTGTTGTTCAGGGGACGTAAAAATAATGTTGTTTGTTGGATCTGATTTTTCTGTTGCACACAAGGAAAATGTCTTTTCTTCTCTCCTTGTACCCTGTTCTGCAAATCCTTCAGTCTCGCAGAAGCAGTTGCCTCAGGGACAATCCCAGACACACACAATTCCTTTGATTTTAGAGATGCTCTTCCAAACTTGGCTCTTTTGAGAGCTGAAATGTGGTTTCTCAGCTTCCACTGATTTCCCCAGAACAAAAAACTAGCCCATTGTCCTGGCTACACAGAATAACACCAACCTATCAATTATTAGTATTTTGATATTGCTTTTGGGTCCTATGGTCATTATTTGCCCTCACTTGAGTTATTTCACAAAAAATATGAAGTGGACATCTTGAAATTAGACTTATTATGCTTTTCCATTATAGCATGGATCCTGAAGAAAGCTTAAGCCATGGAGTGATGGCACACCACTTCTGGCTTTGGGGTTAATGTTCTGGGTCTAAAAGACCATGTGGCATAGACAATTGGTTTGGTAGGGGCTTACTAGCTGTTCAGAACTATTCACAGGTTCACCCCATATCAGGAATTGCTCTGCCAGATCAAGGGGTCAGTCTTCCCACAACTATCCCATTCCATTCCCTTCCTGCCAGTTCATTGAAGAAATTAATGTGGTTGCCCAAACTCAGGTCTGTAGAGGTGTCTGATCTGGCCTTGCAGGGACCTGTCACTAGAGATCATGGAGTCATGATTTTAAATTTGTAGCAGCAGAGTTCCCCTTCACAAGATGCCCTTCCAGCATGCTGAGTTTCAAATATTTTGTAAAAGGAGAGGTGTGGGAGCAGGGGCAGCACCCAAAGGCATTTGCAGCCATGTGCACTTAACCAACGTTAGAAATGAAGGAAAGATGGGCAGATTTCTAATGACAGGCAATATGCTGGGTGATAAAAGTGTGAGATGATCCACTGCCACCCAGATTGCATTGAAGAAAGATGCCCATTAGTCCCCAGAAATCAGACACTTATTTACCTAATCATCATACGCAGTTAAGACAGCAAAGGAGGCTGCGCAAGACAAAACAGACCAGCGCAGAAGCCCTCCCTCGTGGAATAAAGTTCAGTAATTCAAATGGAGCACTGTGTACATGTTTTCAATGCATTTTAGCTGTGCCCTCTAATCAGAGATCTGGCTGAAAGGGAAAAGGTCTCACTTGGGATCTTGAGAACAGCAATCTTTGGAGCTAGGAATTCCCCGCCATGGTCATTGAGGGTTATAGGTTAGTACAAACTGGGATGTTGCCACTGTGGAGAGCAGCACCAACAGCCTCATCGGCCACTGGGACCTGCCCTGCCCTTCCCACTCCTCACTGCTGAGCTCAGCTTTAGCCTGGCTGCACAGAAATGCTCCTTACACACACAGTCCCCATCCCACTGTGGGAGAACACATCCTTTTTGCTACTGAACTCCACACACACAACTCCACACAACTCGCACTCTCAGTGTGGGACCTCCCGTGCTGGGGGATGGAGCTGCAGACACACAGGTGCTCACAGAGCCCAGGCCATACCTCTGAATCCTCTCTGCATCCATTTCCCCCAACACTCAGACCCTTTCTGCTCCCTGAGACTGCAGCAGCAAGAATGGAGTTACCCTCCTCAGAATAACTGGGAAACCAACCCTGAAATAAAGCCCTGTCACGCTGTTTTAAAAGGCACATTTCTACCAGGCTCACATGCCAGCCTGGGTATTGTGTTCCCTCTTTCTGCTATCCATTAAGGAATCCTGCAGAGACAATGATGGTCCCTAAGTCTCCAAGCAGTGCAGCTCCTGCTGGCAGCAGTCCTGCATCCAGCACCCAGCAGAGCATCCTTCCTGCGCCCTGTACCCACCACCCACGGAGGCTCAGCCCCCCAGCTCTGCTGCCACCCCCTCGGGGTCACACCAACACCTCACCCTGACACCGAGCTCTGTGCTCCTCATATGGCTGCGCAATTTCTTTGTCCTCCAAGCCTGCAAGGATCATGTTGGGAAACAACAGCAGGCCCTATCCAAGCCCACGCAAGTCAATGGGAGTCCTCCTATTCAATCAGGTCCCTAAGGCATATGCCTCAATGGCCAATAACCTTTTAAATGAATTACTCTCCTGCGCTGGTTTCAGGAGGCCCAGCTAGTACAGTTATTTCAAAAGACACTGCTACAGGCATGATCTTAACATTTAATTACATAACATTTTAATAAGTGCTTGGGAGCGTTTGAATATGTCTCCCACCCTTTCTGATTCTGCCAGGTTTGTTTCTTCTAAAAAAAAAATTGAGCAAACAGTGCAAACTAGGGTCTAGTTGTTTGCAGCTACTAAGATCTCCTTAAATTTCCCCAATGAGTACAGGCTCTCCACAATAGACAGATCCTCATTCATTTTGGGAAGAAACTGGGACGGAGAGAGTGGGGGAGAAGAAAAGACAGAGAGGAAAAAAAAGAGGCTTATGTTTCAAAGATCACTACAGGCCAAATATTCTCAGGCACTCTGGCTTTTACAGAGAAATCCTTAACAGTATAAAAATGGAAACACTTCAAAGATAAAATAAATAATTTAATAATAGTCTGCTTCTCCAAAGGGTTTTGAACAAGTTTTAGATTTGCCAGTGAATGTTTCCCTTAGGCTGTAGGCCAGTGGAAAAAAAAGGCACAGTGTGCCTCTTCTTTCGTAAAATGTACTTTGTGTTATTTTATTTCTTGATAAGATTCAGAAACAATTCTTTCCCCTCTCACCCTGCCTTCACAGAAAAAAATAAAAGAAAAAAAGCTTTTTTTTTTTTTTAAGAAAAGCCAAGGATTGTACAGATGCAAATGATCCCTTACATATGACACACACTAAAATAATTGTTGAAATAGATCCAAAACCATCCAGATTGCATATTTTCCTTTCTGGTTGTTTCACTTACTATCACCCACTGAGAAGCACCTTAGATTCTTCAGCCAAATGTGCTTAAAGGGAAGACATTTGAAGACCCCAAGAGCCTTTTGCATAATTAAGAGAATATTTATAAGCAAGATTTTCCAGTACTTATAGGCTTGTAAGTAAAATGCACAAAACTAAACTGTGGCATTAGTGGTTGTAACGTACTTGATAGGTCAAAGAGGCTGCTATTCTAGTAAAAAATGCATTTATTTGGCAATCACATAAACACTAGGAAGGACCAAGCTACATTAGTGTCCTCTTCAGTCACTACACCAGCTGGCCTCTACATTCTACATTGTTTCATCTCAGTTTAAACACCATTTCTTGCAATTATTTACAATGTAAAAAATTAGAGGCTGCCTTGATTTTTGTGGCTGAATTTTGTGCTGGCTTTTTCTTGTCTTCACTGATAAGTCTTGCCTTTAGGAATCCCAGAACCCTGTATCAAGGTATGGAGTAAGAAGAGTTGCCCTTGGTACAGTAGGATCAGGTTAGGGAACACTTAAAATATCTGAATATACAGAAGTCCCTGGAACCTTGTGGTGTGCACCCAGGAGCACTGAAGGCCCTGGTCAAATGTCACTCTAAATTATTTTTGGAAGGTCATGGCGACTGGGAGTGGTTCCTGGGAGCACTGGAAGAACACAAATGTCACTAAGGTCTTGAATACAGTCCAGTCAGCCTTGCCTTGCTCCTTGGGATGACGATGGAGCAAATCTTCCTAGAAGCCTTTTCCAAACACATAAAGAACAAGAAGGTAATTAATAGTGGATAAATACCTAATGCAGGGTGTAAAGAAGATGGAAGCAGATTCTTCTCAGTGCTATCCAGGGACAGGACAAAAGGCGATGGACGTAAATTGAAATACATACAACTCCATTTAAATTAAATAAAAACTTTTTACAGTGAGAGTGGTCAAGCACTGAAACAGGTTGCCAGAGAGTGTGGGGCAGAGATACCAAAACCTCAGCTGGAACAGGTCCTGGGCAACCTGCCCCAGTGGCCCTGGGCTGGGTGGGGTGTACTGTCCCACATCCTTTGTAGAGCACATCCCCACCACAACGAGTGCATGGAGCTCTCCCACCAGAAGTGGACCAGCTGCTCCTGTGGTTTTGGGCATTACAGGCTGTGGTACAGACTTAACAATGATGATAATAAAACTGGTCCTTTCCAATGATTTCACCACCTCTTTATTTTATTCTGTGGTTTTCCCATGTTATCTGAGCACAGATGCCTGTGATTTTTTTTCCTGATCCATTACTCTCCCTGTATTAACCTCTTCCTACCCAGTAACTCTCCTTTACCAAGGTGTGCTTGGACATGTCTGGGAAGAAAAATCTTAAGCCACATTAGTATATATATACCCAAATTCAAGGGTGATAGGTCTATGCTTTGGCCAAAAGAGTGAGAGATCTGAGCAAGGGAAGCGATGAATGGTGAACAAAAGGTAAAACACCTCCCTTCTGCTGCTACCCTTTCTTCACTTTTCTGTGGGCTGCAGCATTGCATTCAGCATTATGCAGATTGCCTTTGAACAAGGTTTTTGCAAATGGGATGCTGACAACCACACGTAGGATCTGTCTCCTTTCTCATGGATGCTGACACAAGGCACGAGGATCTTCCTGCAGATATCCAGTCCCTCAGTGCTGGAGGTGTCAGAGCAGGAGACACAGGCTTCCTAATGGGAGATTTGGGAAAGAAGAGGTTGTACTATGGCAAAAGGAAATGAGAGGGCTGGACTAAGAATTTGGGTAATGGTTTGACCCTCTTGAACTAGCACAAATCAAGGATTATTTTATTGCTATCCGGGGAGTTATGTGGCTGTAAAGCTGGTACGAGTGGAGAAACAAGCTCTACATCTTCCTGATGTTGTGCCAGTAAAAAACATTTTGACTTATTTTGTCTGTGTCACCCTGATATTTACCACCATAACTGCTTCCTCTGACTTTTTTTATTACTGGTTCACTTTAAGCTGTTCTATATAGACACACAATATTACCTTTAATGTGCAAGATCATCCTTCGGTCAACACATCGTTCACCATCGAGATGACATTTGGGCAAAATGGGGAATTTTCACTGCTCCTTTTCCTGTCTCCTGCTTCCTACCAAGCATGGGATATACATGGAGATAACATACTGGACCCAATCCTTATCCTTGGCATTGATCTGGATTTACACAGATGTAGCAGAACAGAACAGAGCTTGCTGTCTGTCTCTTTTTCATGCACACACATCACGATTCAGGATTTTGTTCTGACTTCAAAGCAAATGCAGGATGTAGATTAATATGCTCTACCTCAAAGGAAGTTGTCACCAGGCACACAAAGTGCTTCTTCTTTTATGATAACTCATAATTTATCAAAGAAAATCAAATCAATTTGTTGGTAAAAGAAACATGTTTTTCATGAATTTAGACCACGACAAAGGTTTCGATGACAAAGCAAGAGAAGGCTGAATTAATCAGACTTGGCATCTAACACTTAATGGGGAAGAGCACAAAGCTCAGCTGGAGCATTCACTCTCTTGGAAACTCAGTCCCCAGATGGCAGCTTTGTCCCCTGGTGTCACTCGCCCTCTCCTCACATCTTCCTGCTGCTCTTTGCCCTCTGAAGATCAGTAACTGCACAGGGTGGGTGTAAAACCCAAGTACATCCTGGTGCAAAAAACTGCTTGGGGTACAGGTCGCTGGAGATGGAGCCAGGGGCTGATGTATGCAGAGGAGTCAATGTCCCTGTGCTTCCAGGGTAGTGTCCCTTGCCACAGGCACAAAAATGAAGGCCAATTTCATAACATATCCAGAAGTTGTCCCTCAAAGCTGGGCAGAGCTTTTCTCTCACCTCCCAGTGTTTCAGATTCAGGGTTTCCATTAGTGACCTCTCTATTTAGTTCAGAATCAAGGAACTTTCCTCAAACACAAAACAAACAAAAAAGCTGGAAGAAGAATAGGACAGATGACGCTATCAAATGAAAGGAAGAGCAGAGCAGCATCCCACAGCTTAAATAGAAAGGTGATAGCTAAAATAGTCACGTCTAGTACACATCCAATCCCGGGGCTGGATCCCAAGGGACATTGTGTGCAGACAGACAATACAAAGATTGTTATGAACAAGGATTACTTCACCACCTCCTGCAGCCTCTTCAGAAGAGAGTTAAAGGTAAGACTTGAAAAGTGCCTGGAAAAATTGTAGCACGTCTGAGGGCAAAAAGTGTTATATTTATAAACCAACAGAACCGAAAGCACTGGGGCTGGAAGAAAGACACCGAGTCCCAGTCCCAGGGCAGGTTCAGATGGAGCTTAGCTATTCCTGATGTTTTTTAACCTGGTTTTTTTAACCTCTAAACTCTCCAGCAATGAAGTTACTACACCTTCCCCAGGAGAGATCCAAACAGGGAGTGCCAGGAGGTAGCAGGGAGCAGACCCACCTGTTTTGCTGCAGAAAAACACAAGAAAGCTGTGCTGGGCTCCCTGTCCTAAGGACCCCAGACCTTTTCATTTACCAGCATAGGTGTAGCCTTCTTGTAATAAAGCCTTTTTATATTTGTAAGAAACCTCCTCATCTTTTTAGCAATATTTTTTTTTGTAGTTCTAATGGATCTTTCTTTGGCTTCGAGGAGCAGAGCTGCACACTGTACAAAAGACATGGTGAACTACCTTTGGGTCAGCATGCAATTTTTGGAAAGGTTTTATTTCTCTGTTGAGACCACCCATCTGAGATACCCAATAAGCAGCTGGCAACACTGGGCAATATTGCTGGAATCTTGATAAGCTAAAATTTAACAAATGGATACATTCTTGAGATCTCTATAATTGAAAGAGTCTGGTTACAGCAATCTAAGAGAAGAAAGGATGATTTTCCCTGCTGGCACGGTTTTATGTAATTGTATTATTACTTGCTCTTTTTTGAAATAAAGTCAAATGAAATGTGCCCTCTCATGATGCATTTTTAACATGCTGATATAATTCCTTAAGTACAATATTCATGGCACCAAAATGCTCTTCAGTATTAATTACTGTGACAGTGACACAGCGACACAGACTTTTTTGTCAAATGCCTTTGCAGCTTAGCTGGTCAAGGCTCCTTTTCATCATTCATACTCTGTTCTCTCCACAGTAACTCCTGCTAAGCTTGTGATGCAGCCTGAACTTAGCAGATGGGCCAGGTTACATCATGCAAGAGCAGAAATACAAAACTCTTAAGCTCTGGAGCCTGCTCTGGAGACAGACACAATGTAAGAACCTCATCAGGGTGAGCGCAAACCACATCCTCTCAAATTTGTTCTTATTAATAAGAAATAACGAGACCAGCTGTAATTTATATGCACTGGTTGGTCATGATTTTCTTTGTACAAGCAGCCAACATATGCTTTCAGTCTAACATCACCTAGTTCAAAGAAAACAATAAAAAAGAACAAATGTCAAAGGACCATGAACATCAGCTCAGCAAGTGTGTCTTGTCTATAGCACACAGTGGCTGTGCCAAGGTTCCAGTGACAGCCTCTTGCCACATAGGCAGCACTCTGGGAGCTGCAGAGGAGTGGTACATGGAAGACAAGATGCTGTAATTTCAGCCAGAGCCTGGAGCAGTTTCTCTCTCCTTCCATGATGATAATCACACTGTGCAGTTCTTAAACTTTAGGCAGTAATAAGGCCAAGATCAGTCTTGTGCCAAGATCAGTTTTGTTTGTTTTTACATGGGAGTTCAAGTCTCCTCACTATTTTGCTTCTGCAAGATCAAGCCTGCTGATTACCTTTCACTTGTCTGGGCTTGGGACTCCAGCCATTCACTTTTTGTTTCTCCAGTGCAAGTTTTTAGTCTGTGATTATTTGTGGCAAGTCTTCCTTCAAAAACATCCACATTTACACATAGTAATAATGTTTGTATTCTTCCACCTCCTCTCTCGGCTTCATTTCAATGCTCAAGTGTTGCTTAAAGCAACAAACAACATGCAGATATGTTAAAAAAGTCTTGGGTGTTTTGTTCTCCTCCTTTCCTTGTGCTGGTGTTGATTTGCCTTGTGAAAACATTCGCCTTTTGATTTTGTCTTTCAACATGTTTAGCAGTGTCTTCCAAATTGCCCTGTGTGAAGGTGAGAAGCATAACCTCTGTCTTATTAAAGCTCAGATCTCTCAGAGGGGTCTCTTTCCCTCAGCTGAACTAGCCAAAGCTTTCAGAGGCAGGCAGCACCCTGGGGCATAGCAGCAACGAGAGTGAAATTTCAGCACTGATGTATCTAAGAGGTAACTAAATGAAGCAGTGCCCAAATAATACGTCAGAACTCCATTTTCTAGGGCTTATCTTTGGCTGGACCACTGCAGTGCCCTACTAGCACTGCAGCACAAATGCCAGGCAGCTCAGGAATAGTTCCCAAGCATTCCCAGTGATGCCAGGGCCATTGACGTGAACACAGTTTTAGAAAAAAATCTGGGTGTTGCATATTCCCACCATGTCAGGCTCAGAAATTCCACTGCACTAATCCTTCTGAATAAAGTCAGCCATGTCAAAATGCTTTCCAGACAGAGATGAAGAATTAGGAGAAAAAATTTAAATAAAACTATAGTATGCTAATCTACTGCTCTTCAATCTCCACCCATTGTTAAATACACCCACTTTAAAATTTTTGTTCCCAAAATTCTTCTAAGTTATTAGAAGCTCCTGTCAACTGCACAATCTGATTCTGTATAATAAATTTTAAAAGAAAAAAAACAAACCAGAGAAAAAATATCAGCTTTTTTATGGTGATGACCCTTACACACCCCTTACACCCTGTGTTCTTTATACCCCTTTGTGGTCTCCACCTTCTCCTCAAGAAGACAAAGTAAGGAATCACATCTGTGACTCAGACTGTAAAATTCAAAACCACCAAGCAGCATTTAAGCAGTGCACTCCTTGCTCCAATCTCAAATGCAAGAAGGTCATTTGCAGTCCTCAGGGTTCCAAAATTATTTATGAAGCAACAGCCACTACACTCATTGTACCTCCTGCTCTCAATGGGACTCATCGTTCAGAGCTGTTGAGCAGTTGGGAACAATTACAGAGGATAAACTGAATGAAATATGTGATGCTGTGAATGTGTCAAGATTTCAACCAGTGGAATTTACATACATGAATAAATATCGAATACTGTTTAGCAATGACACTCCTGCATAGCCTCTGTACTGAGCACCCTGCAATGTAAAATTAATTGCTACCTTTATTATCAGTTACCAGCCCTAACAGCAAGCAAGAAGCAGCTTCAAATCTGTGAGACAAAGGGGGAATTAGGAGATGTATCTCCATTAGCTTGTGCAAATAGTAAAAGCTCCCTCTTAGCCTCTTTTTTCAGCAGGGAGAGTAAGTGGACCGTAGTTTTCTCTTTGCCTAAATTTAGACTATGATGAACAGAAACATAAGCATGTTGTGGATTAAGATAAATTCCCCCAAGATGTTGTTGTAGAAGTATTAGGACCAAAAAGAAGGATTCTAAAAGTCAACTGAGCAAAGCTGTTATTCACAGAAGAGGAGAGATCTCCAGATGCATAGTGATTTCACAATCCTGGCTGGGGCCTCAAGGTTTAGGGAGGCTCATTTCCACCATGACTCAAGGCCCAAATAACTCTTTTGCTCAGCCAAGTACTTCCTTGGCTTGCTGAACCTGGCTAAGTGTCCATCGGGTACAAACGCAACATCTCAACGGGAATCACCCAGACACGTGCCAGGAAAGACACCCAAATTTTCTTTCCCCTAAAAGCAAGTGGTTTGTAAGATGGAAAGCTTTGTGGGGTCAAAAGCTTTTCAAAGGGTAGAATTTTGTCAACAGGTCCTCACGCAAACTAAAGTGGTAATGGATTGCTTTTTATTTCAGGCTCAGTCACGGACACAAATGTCCCTAAGTCCTTCATCAAAGAAGGCAGGAGATGTATAACACAATATGAATGTGTTCAGTGTCCCAGGCCAGAGTGCTTCCCAGCATTGTAAGCTTAGCAATAAGGGAAATAAGAGTAATACGTAGAAGAAAAGGACAAAAATGAATCAGATTTTATGATAAAAATCACATGGTCCCAATTCAGGGCAGTGTTGCTGTCCAGGGTAAGTTGGAGAACATTCCTGATATAAAAGCAGCCAGTCAGCAGTGGCCAAGAAAGGACTTCAGCAAAATGCACAGTGGGCTGAAAATGGCTCTAAACCAGCTTCTAAAAGAGGTGTGGCCCTTAAAAAGGCAGAGAAATGCATTTGCTGTTTTTGAGGTCTTGGATAGCTCCCGAGCATTTGGAGGGAACTTTAGCCGAAGTCTAAAGTTAAACACTTGTCTATGATTTATCCTAAATGCAGAGCTGTAGGTTCGGTCCAAGGCTCTGCCATGTGTTTCCTGCACAAAGAAGTCCAAATTCATGCATCCAGCTGGGAATTCAGGGTGCTCTGGGGAAAATTATTCTGCCTTTCTCCCATCCCATCCATCCCTGCTCCTCTACCTGCTGCAGGTTCTTCAGGGAGAGGTTTGTTTCCTATGACGAGCCTTAGCTCTTGCAGGAGCTCTTTGCCCACAAGCCTTTCCCATTCCTGAGGACAGGATGGTAACAGGGTGGATGGAAACATTTGCTCTTTCCTGCTTTCCTTCCCTTTCACATTGCAGTGTCAGTCACAAGGCTCTGAAAGCCACATCGTGTTCTCTTAATCATCTCTTAAAACTCATTGATTCATCAATTGCCATTGTTTGGTCCTGTAATTAAATGCAATTAATTGCTAGAGCTGATGAAGCAACACAGTTGGGTTCTCCTCCCCGTGGCTGTGTTGGTGTGCACAGACCTCTCAGGAGCACACCAGCACTAGCCCCTGGGCTCCACCAGCATCTGCCAAGGTGTTTCTGCCCTGGCAGCAGCTCCTGTGGAGGCAATAAATGCAAGGATTACAGGTTTTTCAGCCACAGATTGGAGTTTATTATGAAACTCCCCCAAAAGTTGACATGACATATCCTGGCCTGTGAACTGCTGCCTTGGCAAGGTGAAAAACACCCATGTTGCTGCTTTGTCCATCAGAAGTGTCACCTGCAGGTTTAAACATGGAAGTATTTGTTTATCTTACCCCACCTTCTATTTAAAGAGGACATCCTCATCAAACCTCTAAACAACAATTTTCCTATGAGCCATATTACCTCTCTGATTAAAAAAGTACCTTTTTTTCCTTTTTCCTCCCCAAGTGAGCATGGAGGTTAAGGAAATTTCTCTTCTGTTTCCATTGGTGGCTATAATGTATAGATACACAAATTTATAGATTCATACACGTGCTTTGCTGTGCAGCCTTCAGCTTCAGCAGGATGGACTTGACCCAACTTCTGTGCCAGAGTTACAAAACTGATCTGTGAGAACTGATGAGTGTCTGCACACTTTTAAATCTCCCCAATCTGACAAAACCAGGAGCATCAGGAAAAGCACCTACTTGACTCCTGGGTTGGAAATACTAACAGGTCCCTGGTAATTATTCAAGTTCCAAAAGGACTTCCTAGCAACCTGTGAGTCTGGGGATTTCTCTCCATTTTAATGAATGGTTGGTTGGATAGAAACCAAAGGCAATTTACAGAGCGAAACTTCCTACTTGCCACAAGCTATTGTCATTTTCACGTCCTGTTTATATGTCAGCTGGAAATTCAGAAGTATTGGTTAGGTTTTGAGGAAGGGGTGTGCTGTTTCAGAAGCACAGTTTTCACAGAGGAGTGCTCTATGGTTTCTGAAAATCACCTCTCTAAGGTGTTTCAATGTGCACACACAGATAATGGCATCCAAACCCACTACAATCACCGTATTTGTAAATCTTGGCCAAGTCTTTTCTTAGTAAATATTTTAATGCTGTTTTCTTTTTTTTTTTTTTTCCTTCTGTATTCTGACACATGCAACTACCATCTATGTTAGACTATAGAGACAAAAGATTATATCACACACTGGATCTTTCACCCCTCATATTTTCTTTCATTCCAGTCTGGTCCAAAACAGGCTTGAAACACATTAGCATGATGGTGTCTCACCCTGCCTGGAGTCTATTCTGTCACTATTCTGGCAACAAGCAGAGTTGTCAATCTGGCACTTTATACAAGCTTGGGGTACACTTAAAAATGTATAAACAACAGCAAGATAGAGAAACTTCCTTCAGCATTTATTTGCCAGATAGATAGGATGGGAGATGCCCTGTTCATTTCAGTGAGCAATATGCATTTTATGACCTTCTCATGAGGGTTTAATGCCTATTGTGATCAGTTTGCCTTTTTTATCAAATAAAGAAAAGCTAATGTAAAGAGCTAACATTCAAATAACATTTAAAACTGAGATAAAGTGACAAAGCTCTGCTGGGCTGACGTTATGACTGACATTTTGTCCTTTGCTGGGAGTGGCAAAAGGATAGAAATGAAAGGGAAAGAAAAGGAAATAATTTTCAACCTTCCATTTAATTATGGGAGACTCTGTCAATTAGTGTCACAATTTGTCATTTTAAGGGTAGGCCCCCAAAGCTACAACAACAGTTCCTCTCTGAGCACCACTGTGCTGCTCTTGACAATCTCCACATGCTACATGGTATCTGCATGGAAGATTTGGGTCCAGAGGCTCCCTGGGTGGAGGAAATATTTTTTTAATCATAGCACTGTGTTACTGTGCAGTTGTGTAGAGCAGAAGTCAACCTCAGTTTGAAACTTCATTTTTATCCCTGACTCCTTGGAGAAGTGGCTATTTCTGCCTTTAAAATGGGGGTGAGGATCCCTGGCTAAGAAAAGGTAAAATAATGATGACACCAGAGATATTGATAACTCTGGAAAAAGTGATATTGATCCATGCATTTTCCCCTCCTCCCCTGCTTTCATAATTGAAGAGTTATGAAATAAAGTGTTCTTTCCCCCTTCTGTACTTGGAACATGGTGATTTATCAACATAGACAGTCTGAGGCCCAGCAGATAAAAAGCAAAGCGTTAACTGAAGTAAATAACTGAAGTTCACAGCATGAACTAAATCATGTTTTATTACCTTTAATATTTCAATTGCTTTTTAGCATGAGAAGCAGAGACCAGGATGCATCCAGAAGCTCTAAACTTCCCTCTCCTTTGTATAGCTTTAGCCTCTCTCCTCCTTTTCCTGGGGAGCCACCCTTTGCTGCACGGAAAAGCAGGGACCTAAATTCACCCTCCTCAGAAAACAGCTCTGGGATGTGGCAATTCCAGGATTCCTTGCAGAGCATCTCGTTAAGGAATCTAAATTGGAAATTTAATCTCTTTGGGCTGCTTCTGTAATGGAGGGAGTCAGGACTCCCCAATGAGACATTCAGGTCTCACACACCCCAAATTTTTCCCCAGCAGGTGCATTTTTCTCTCTGACATTTATGGAGAGTATCTAAGGCACTTCAGCCATCCTACCAACAAGCTGACACACTTGGCAAGATCAAAAATCCTCTTTTCCCCTGCCATTCTCCCGTAGTTTATTAACTAATATCAGCTGTGATTTCCATTTTGAATCTGGCTGACCCTGAAGATTCTCTTAGCGTTTCAATACATTCTTTCCTCTCCAGCAGACCATCTCTAATATGTTCAATCCTCTTCAATAAATCAGTGTCTCCTGCATGGGTCAATTCAGACTGAAATCTGCAGCTGCATGCAGGCTGGACAGCAGCAGAACTTCTCACCTGGCTCTTCCATAATGCCTCCAGAGAAGTGAACCACTGGGGAATTAAAAGCACACTGGATGAAAAACCGTGGGCTGTAGCTCATTAGCAGAGACCAGAGACCATGACTAAATGACCTGCTGCAGGAATTTAGGCACGGAGCAGTTTGCTCACTTTCTACTAATTCTCACTCCTGAATCCTTCATTTTCATGTTCTATCACCATCAAGTCAATTATTCAATCCACAGATCCACAGATATATAACCACAGGAAATGTTTAATAAACTGATTTTCACTTTTCAGCATCAGAATTACTGCATTAAATTTTATATATGGTCACTGAACATTTAAACACTTCGACTCCAAAAGTTTCCATTTTTCATGTTTAGGAAGTGGTTCAATCCTTATTCCTAGAAAAAAATGCAGTGGACAAACCAATCACTAAAAATTACTAACTTTTGGTCCAACAGGAAAGAAAGGGGTTATAGCACAATATATTTGGGGAAATCCTCTGTCTCACAAACCAAGAACTGCAAACTTTAATTCAACTGCTCTCTCAAGAGGCTTTACAATTTCACACACAAGTGTATTGGCAGTGTCTACTGAATGAATTTGAGGATGATTCTTTTAAAAGAGTTTCCTGGAAAATACCACCTTTGGTTGATATTTTTCTTTTCCAGGAATTCTGAGAGTTTGCACAAAAGACTCAGTGGAGTTATACACACAGAGAAGTGAAAGTGTTATTTTCAAACCACTCTGCTGCTGCTGCTTTCTCACCATTTTATGCTTTTTACTCAGCCATTCCGATCATCTTTTCATTATCAGACAAATCCTTAAGAATTTCCTCTGGCGACTTATCCACTGCAACAAGAGAATGTTTTCCTTGAGCAAGGATGAATCAACATTAGGTAAAAGCTTCAGGATTTTACCGAGGCTTTAAAAGGCTGGAAAGTACCAAGCTAAAGCACATGTGTCTTTTGAGCCTCATTCTGCTTTCACCTACCATGCTGAATGCAGTCGCCCTCGTTTTACATCCACTGTTCCAAGAAGAAAAGCTTGTAGAGGTGCCAAGTGTTTGTAAATCCGGCTGAAGTCATTAGACTGAAGGATCTCAGCAATTCTGAAACTCAGGGTGTGTCTTCCTTCCTTTTGCTTCCCTGATTGGTATAAAGGAGATCTTCAGACGTGGAGCAGCTGCTGCTTTATGCACATCTCCCTGCGTGCAGACTGGGACCTGGGCACTGCTGCCATCCTAAACCAGGTGTCCCTAAATCCAGTGCAATTTTTTGGGGTGTACATGCACCCACGAACCCTTTCTTTTCATGGGCTTGGACAGCTCATAAAGAAAAACCAGTTCAAAGTTCTCCAGCACCATCTGCCAAAAGCAAAGCAGGTTTCCATGTAGGCTGGTCATGTGCCTGGTGCCTGGGTCTCAGGGAGGAAGAAAAGAGCAGCACTGGAGCTGCTGGAATTGCAGCAAGGACTGGGGAGAGATGGATCTCTCAGTCCTCTCCTGCCCATTGAATTGCCAGCAACAGATTAACTCTTCCCTGGGAGAGTTTCTTTCCACTCACATCGGTGGTGTTTTTTTCCCCCCTCACAAAATCACTCATCTCACCAGTCCTAGTATGCCTTTTCTTCCCCAGTTCGCCTTCCTCTAAGGGGAAAATTATTGCAGTCATCAACAGATTTCCCAAGCAGCGGTATAGCTGAAAAGCAGAATACAGGCTGAAAAATTGCATTATGCATTAAGCATTATGATATTTTAAAAGAGCTCAGTATCACTTTGCTTCCAATCACCCAGAGATCCAGCTACTCTTCTGCACTGGGAGCACCAGTAAATATTTGATCTGTTCAATCTGCAGTCAGCCAGCCAAACAAGGACTCACTGTTCCACCAGTCTCCTTATTTTCTTATCCCATGCTCTTTGGAGGGAGTCTTAAGTCAACAGACTCTCTCTCCCTCACTCCTTCCCTCCTTCTCTCTCAGATAATGCATCTCAGCCCTGATTTCACTGTCAAACTCCTTGGCAGGATGGAAAATGCCAGCCACAGATGTTGCCTCCACTTCATTATATTGCATGTGCATAACAAATTGTTCACCAAAAATTTCCAGGGTTGCATTATTACTAATCCCATCATGCAGGAGAGGAGTTAAAGCAGGGGGCTGGGTGCTCAGGAGTGCTCAGACACATGAACATCCCCGTGCACAGACCCTCTGAGCTCTTCCTTAGCATGGAGAAGCGTTTATACCCTATAGTTGTGGTAGGAGTGGTAATAATTTCCCACAATACAAATTCCCCACAGTACAAATTTAGCAATTCATTCTCCTTTGAGTGGTCAAAAGAAGCTCAGCAACCGTAAGATTTTATAATTAAAGAGCTGGAATAAGGCTTGAGAGAGGTAGGCTGATTTCTCTTCTTCAAACTTTCATATTCTCAAGAAACACTTCACTTCCCCAGACAATGCCGGCTGATGTGACTCGTGATTTTGAATGTTCCTCTTGACATACACAGCTTTTCAGAGATTTTTAAGCACCTGGGAAGTTAAATCCCTGCCTGGCATCTGCAGGCATCCACTGGGGAAAAAATGAAGACGTTCAAAGGATCTGGCCATTGGAAATGCCACACCAGCCCCATGGCAGCTCTGCCCAGCAAAGGATGAAACGTGCCATTGAATTAGGACACACAAAGCATCCAGGCTCCATGTGTATCCATAAATAAAATCACAGCTTCATGTCCTGGGCAGGCCTGCAGTGACACACATGGCTGCACAGTCCCTGGGGTGTTTTTTGGCTCATGCTCTCTGTCCCTGTCCCTGTTAGGGGTTTGTGCACCTGGCCATGGGCAAGAGGCAGTTTGGACACAGACACTCTGAGGCTGGAAGGAGAAAAGAGGGAAAAAGTATTTAGCAGTACAGGTATAAAATGTGTCACTGCTCTTGGCTTCAGGTGAGGGAGCAGTCCCTTCTTGTTACCAGTCTCAGCCACAGCCACCACCCATGGGCTTGGACACAGGCTTCTGGAGCCCAAGGAGTCCCAGTGGGCATCCAGAAGTGCTAGATCAGGATGCTCTCTTCGGAATGTTCAAGCATGGCCAAGCAAGAGGTGATGAGGTCAGAAAATACAT
This sequence comes from Pardalotus punctatus, assembly GCA_013400915.1. NCBI lineage: Eukaryota > Metazoa > Chordata > Aves > Passeriformes > Pardalotidae > Pardalotus > Pardalotus punctatus. Next base: position 424,531 of record VZTX01007009.1, on the reverse strand, counting down.
CTGGGCTCCGATCACAGATTTTAGGTCTTTACCTTCCTCAGAAGAGACTTTAAAGTTTGTTTTTCTCCTGTCTCACTGTTACCTCTCTATGAATGAACCATCCTCAAATAAATAAATAAGTAAATAAAGCTTCTGTTTGATATTTCTCATCAGGACACAAAAAAGTTAAAAGCTGGGAGATGTTACACGTACAGCTGGTACATTCTTTTGCTGTCAGTTCTCTCCAGCAATCAATATTATGAAATGTTATGATTATTATCAAATATCATTATGTTAATTTTGAATCAGTTTTGAGTCCCATCTACTGCCGTCATTACACTTTGAATAAATGATCTGAGTTTTAAAAAATAACAAGAAAAAGAAAAAAAGTGTTTAAGACAAAACTCCCTGCCTAGCTGTTAACTAGCAAGGAAGATTTAGGTAGGCAGACGGATCCGCTCCTTGTGGTGTTCAGCTTGATAAATCGTGGCTTTCCTCCAAATAGAGGCAGAGTTCAGTATTTCACACCATGACAGGTTCTCTCTGTACTTTGTGGATAAGGTTGCTTGGATCAGAACCAAACTTGCAGCTATTCACGGAAGGTGGTAGAGTTTCTAAAGAGGCATGTCTTTATTGTGTGATGGGGCTGCTTGCTGCAGGCAAGCTGAGCCCCCAAGCCCCATGGTGCCAGGCACTGCATAAACACAGGGAAGAGACAAGGCCCCCACGGAAAAAAGCTGCATGGAGAAGCTGAAGAAAGACTGTAGCTGAGCTCTCACTGCCCGGCCCTGTGCTCTGTACCCAGTGGAAGCAGATGTTTCATCAAAAAGCTTCTCATACCTCTAGCAGGCAAACATCGCGGTCATTGCAAGAGTGGTGAGCACATGCCAGGTTATCAATGGCTACAGTTTTTGAGATCAGGAGTATCTGACCATGAGAACTTGTAGAGGGAACTTTTAGGGCATCTTCAAGAGCAAAGGCTTCTGTCCCAAAGCTGCACTTCTTCACCCTTAGGGATTTGAAGCTTTGTGGTGCTCAGGCTTCAACTCACCTGGATTTCATTTCACACTTGAATCTCAGCTGTGTTTTGTTAGGACAGTGGTGGAACCAAAGGGGTGCTGGTGCTGATTTATGGCTCCAAGGTGCAGAACCCAGGTGCAGACTTGCCAGGGGGGTCAGGTCTGCTTTTCCCCCAGTCCAGGGCTCCCTGCAGCCGGCTCTGCCCCGGCCATGTGAGGCAGGAATGCCTGAGCAGCCTCCTGGGGATCTGTGCTGCGTCCACCTCTCATAAGCGGGATGAATCTCACAGTTTCCTGGTATTTGCATGCCAATGCAGAAAAAACACAGAGGGTATGGCTGAGATTTGCTGCTGAGAGTTTGGGATTTGCAGGAATGCCAGATTCAGAGATGCTCCAAAGGCCAAACAGAGGGTGAAGGTACAAAGGTTAAACAAGCGAAAATAAAAGCATTTGCACCAAAGCTTGCACGCAAAAACCACCCAGCTAACTTCAGCTCTGAGGTGCAAGCATGAGGCTTGCTTCCCAGGATTAAAAAATATACACTCGGCTATTTCAGACAGAGAACTAAATAAAGCCACTCCTGCTCTTCTCATCTCACATGCTAACAAAATTAATGGCAGTGGTTTTTTTGAGCCAATCATTCATTAGCCTCTTTTCCCTGCCCCCTAAACCTCCATAAACACAAGTCAAAATCCTCCCTGAGAGAGATCTTGACTGCAGTCAGGTTTTGCTTCTTTCCGGGCCGGTGTGAGATTATAATGCTTCTCAAGGTGTTCCCTTCCTCATAATGAAGCTCCATCTGTTCTACAGATGGTAAAGATCACAAGAACCAGCACTAAATATCCCTCCCCCACTGAAGAGTTTTTACCTTATGGTAATGTTGCTCTTTGTTTTCCCTGCCTTTCCCAGGAGCACAGGGACACCTCTATTGCCCCAGCCAGGCTCTGTGCTGGTGGCAGCCTCTGCACAAGGAAGGATTAATAGATTTTGTCCAGGGGAGAGGAAACCTTTTCCACTGAATTTTCAGGAAACTGCACAGTGGCCACCCTTGAATACTTTTCATCTCATGTCATGTCATGTCATCTCATCTCATCTCTACTGCTGCTCATACCAGCCCCAGCTTTGCCCCCAGCAGACACCTCGTTTTCAAGGGCAAACTGGAATATGTCACAGTAAGGACCTGACAGGTGAGACACAAAGGGAATTCAGGAGGTCAGATCCTCCAGGATGGAAAAGAAATTTATAGGTGTTAACTGCTAGTCTCTGCCCTACACATTTCTGCGTGCCTTTGGCTCAGGAAAAGAATCCTTGAATGGTTTTTTGTTGTTTTTTTTTGGATACCTGTATGAGCATTTGTGCATGTAGAGAGGCCAGCAGGCCACAGCTCCTAGGTGTGCTGCAGTCTCCAAACTTTGGCCTCTGGTGTAACCTTGCTGAGCACCCACACATTGAAGCAGAGAAAATGGAGTCATCCTTGATGATCTTCCCCTCCATACATAATCCAAATAATTAAATTAACTTAGCTAGATAAACAAGTTTTAGTTCTGAAACAGGATAACCACAGTGGATCCTTAGACAATCCTCTAAGGCCGCTGGCAATGGACTAACTTCATTTATGTGGTTTAACATTTGCCTAGCAGAAAATACTACTACTTTTCTCTTCTTGACAGGTAGATAATCCTAAGAGGTTTGACTACCACATTAACATCCAAACCACAAATGATGGGTAATCTGAAAAGCTGGATTTTCTGACACACATGCACCCTTTACATCTGCTTTCTACATCAGAGCCTGAATTAGTTCTAATGTTGTGTTTGTATTAAATATGTGGATTAATGGAGCTCAGCAAGAGTGCTGAATTAGCTCTTCCTGTCTCCGGTGGATTTGCACTGCAGCTCTCCCTGCAGAGGCAAACGTGCAGCTCGTTATGTTTTGTGTTTTGCGCTTGGAAAAATTGTGTCTCGGTACTAAATCAACAGTTGCTTGTTCAAAAGAAGTGATTCCAGTCATATCCTAGAACTAAGTAAATTTGGAAGTGGCAGGGACAAAGTCCTAGAGGGAAACATTCTGAGACCTTTGTTGGCTCAGAATGTAGCCCACCAACAGTGCCATCGCTCAGGGAGAACTGACCCCTTTCATGCACAGTAAAAGACCAAAGTTCTGATTTGGGAAGATTTAATGGCACTGGGGAACCCAAACAATGAAGATATTTTGCTTCAATGTCCTGGCTCTGTCCCAGCTCAGGTAATTATTCCCACTTATCTAAATTTCTTCCTCCATTTTCCTTGGCATTTAGCAATTTTCTTCCCTTCCTGTCCCAAACAGCAGTTGAACAGCCCAGCTGGCTGCTGGATACTCAGTGTCCTTTGAATCATGGCTATGTCTCGTCTGTGCATATGTATATGGAGTTTGAAAGGCACCTTGGGATCTTAGGAATTGGGAAAAAGAGGGAAGCAAAGTAAAAGTGATGGGTTTTGTTTCCTTTGTTATTGCTCTTGCAATTGGGAGCACTGGTGGCACAAGATCTTAGAAGCCGGGAACCAGTAAAGCAGCATTTCCCCAAGTTCAGAACTCTGTGAAAATAAAGGTAAAATCACAATGAAGTTTGCCATAACCAACTTCCTCTGGCAAACACCTTGCTGAAATAATAGTGCTAGCAAGACTGTGATCCAGATGAGCCCTGAGTCTCAGAGAGGACACACGTGCTCATGATTGGGGTGGTGGTGACACCTCTGGCTACCTGGCCATGGTGTGGAAGCCACAGTGTAGAGCTGGGCTTCAGCACCACTTAGGTGGAACCTGGAGGGACATCAAGCTCTGAACCCGCAGACTGGGGCACCACAGCCTGGATTGCACTGAGCTGCAGACGTTGATGTCTGAAGCAGGGCCATGGACACGGTGACAGCAATGCCACCCTCTGGATTGTATGTCTGGAGCTGGCTGTAGGCACAGTGACTGAGTTGAAGAGAATCTGCAGATGGGGAAAGGGAAAACCTCTCTTCGAAGCCTTTTGCAAAACTGAGCCTGCAGCTCGCTGTTCTTCAGGTTACAAGAAGTCTGGGGTGACAGCCTCTCCTTTTCCTTCTTTCAAATATAGACGAGTATACAGGAATCACAGGATCAAGCAAGAGGGGCTTCGGCTTTGTCGCCCAGCAGTTGGGAGGGACAGATCTGCATTGGCATGACTCATCCCCTAAAAATATCTGCGTCTCTCCATTGACTGTTCAGGGAGCCCAGGGTGACCAGCTTGATGTAGATGTGCGCTGTGGAGATGTCTGAAATTAGACGAAGTAAATCCCGTCCCCAAAGCCAGCCTGGTAGGAGGTAGTGTGGGATGGTGTAATGCAAGAGTCTACATGTGAGCTGGAAGTCTGCACTCCCACTGCCGGCTCCGGGGATCTGGTTAACGTGGTCGGTGGAGCCTAGGAAGCGATTTGTCTCACTGTAAAGCAGACTCCTACGTCTGGTCAGTGAATCACTCTCTATACACCCACATTTCAGTGAGATGGATCCTATCCCTGAAGTTAGGAGAGATGAATCTCACCCCTAAGTCTTTTTCCTCTTTTTTTGTGTCTGCTGTTGAGTTTTCAAAGTGCTATAGCACTAAATCAGTTGCTCGAGTTAGGTTTTACTTCACTTTTCCTCCATCTCCAACTTAACCACAATAAAAGCATTTTGATGCTTATTTTTCAAATTCCATTTCCAAGCTGAAGTTAAGCTCAAAATCTTCCAACCCTTCCTCAGTTTCAGTGAAGCCCTTCAGTATATCCACACCTCAGCAGTGCACCAGGACCTTCTTCCTCCTCCAATTTCTATGTTAAGCTTTTAAAACTCTATTTTTACAGAGAGCTCAACCTGGCTGGCTCTTTTGGACTGCAATTGAAATAACACTCATCTTTTCACCATTTCTTCTTTCCCATCTGGATCCTGTGGAATGTTGCAAAGGGAGAGTTTCTGTCAAAACTACTACCAGTGTAGTTCTTAAACAAGTGCGTGTCAGGTGCACAAATTACTGAACTAATACAGGCTGTGATTACATTTCATGTATGGGTTTTCAAGGCATATGATAATGAATATTAATAGAAACTATTTCTCTAGTAAATTATTATTTTCTGAATAGTTGGTGTAAATAAACCGACTTGGATATGAAACAGATTTTTTGATGTCTATATCAAACAAACACAGTGAGGTATTTCCACAAGAAAAGGCACACCTGCCGGTATACAAGAGTAGAAATGTAAATATTTGCAACTTTAGCGATAATTAAATCCAATCCTCCCAGGCCCACCTCACAGCATCTGAAGACAGAATTTAGTTTCATTAGCTAATGAAGAAGAAAGAGGCACAAAACCAGATAGACTGAAATGAAACTTGAGGAATCAGCCTGAGAAGGCAGAGTCTGCTTTGGCAAACTCCAGGTGCCTGCAAGCAGATGTCACAGGTGAGTTGGTCACTTAGTCATTCCCTCACAGTCAGTGGAGACAAACAAGTACCTAAAGCAGGATTCTCTCATCCATTTTAAGTACCTAAATTAGGATGAAATGAATGATTGTCTTCCTGGTCTAGACCTCCACTGTCTACAGAGGGAGCTGAGGGTGACCAGCCCAGATTCAGGCAGCAAGTCTGATGTGCATAAAGTATAATAGCCCAACTTATAAGCATGCTTTTTAGAATAAATGCAAGTTTTTACAATTTTAAAATAAGGGAGGAGTCTTAGCCCCCAAAACTTTGCTTATTTATCTGTTTGGGGGTTTGTATCCCAGTCAACTTCATCTTCCACTCCCTTTTATTGCACTGTCATCAGAGCAGCTGGAGCTGTAACCTCCTCTGAATTGCTTCACTTAGCAAGTAACTCTTGTGTAAGGATGGAGTTATGGAATTGGAGAACAGTAGGGTGGTTTGGGCTGGAAAGGACCTTAAAAATCACCTGGTTCCACTGCTCCTGCCATGGGCAGGGACACCTTCCACCAGACCAGATTGCTCAAAGCCCCATCCAACATGGCCTTTATAGGTAATGGGCAACAACACCAACTTTAGGAGGATATCAAAAGAAAAAATTGTAATGGGAAGAGAAGGCAAGGCAGGGCAAGAGAGGAAAAGAGAAGATAAAGGAAATTTGTGTGTAAAAGCCAGTGCTTTTCTGACAAAGTGGAAGTCTTCTTCAGGAAGCAGATGTTATCCCTAAAGAGCTGTGTTTACTGAAATATTAAAAAAAAAGGAGTTCTGACAGATTGTTTCTGGCCTCCTACTGTTTAGTTGCAGTCAAATCTGTCAATAAGAAGTGGACAGGGGACTTGAGGGAATATCTGCAGACATCTATTCTGAGGAGATCAAAGGGAGGTTTACTGATGAATTTGCTGTCCTACTGACTGATTTTTTTTCAGAACTTCTAGACACATGGAAGGGTGTTAAAAAGATGAAGGGGTAAAAAAAAAGAGCAACCTGCTGCTCTTCAAAAAATTACAAAACTTAGTCTATTACATCTTCCAAACCTGGCTTCAATATCTTTTAAAGGGAACAAATATTGAAAGATATGAAAAAGCTGTAACAGACCTATTAGCTCTTACACTATCTATACTTATGGGTTATGGCCCTTTTAAAGCATCTAATTGTCCAACTAAGCCAGTGTGTGCTCTTCTCATGCTCTCAGTTTTGCTTCTTTCCCTTTCCTTCTTTCTGTGCTGCATCTTTGCTTCATTATCTTCTATTAGATCACAATCCCTTCAAGGCAGGAATCCTCTCAGCATTTGTGTAAGCAGGAGAGACATCTGTCAGGACTGAAGCCCTGAAGGTGCTATCATGAGACACAAGAAGGAGCAGGAGGAAAAGTGGGGTGTAAGAAGAGAAAATAAAACCCAGACAAACCAGGTTCATGAAGCTTTTTGTTCAATTACATTGCTGAAGTGTCTGATGTGTTACACTTGGATGCTGCACGGTCACTAATTCTCTGCTGCCTGTATCCTTACCCAGCTCAAAGAAATACAGGAAACAAAAGGCAAATACTCCACATTAGGCTGCTGTTTTCCAAATGGATTCAAGAAGCTCAGGTGAAGTTGCCATTAAACCAGTTTTTTTTCATGAGTGGAGAAGCAGAGCACCGCAATCCTGGTTTCGCACAATGCTTGGACACGTGGTTAGATTTAAGCATGTGCACAGGATCCTGAAGTTAATGGGATTAATCAGAGGTTGTGTAAGATGGGCAATACAAGGCATATCTTGCTTGATATCACTGTAAAATGTCACAAAGATGAGCCTTTCTGAGGGAAAACGCTCCATTCTCCATCAGGTTTCTTTTCCTCAAAGTGAAGAGGAAGAACAATTGCTCTTGACTTGCTCAGACCCTGAAGTGCCTTTCACAGTCATTATCTCCCTTTTAAAGAAGCGCAAATGAGGCAAATAAAAGCCAAGACAAGACTTAGAAAAGACATTTTAGTATCAGATGCCTGTCCGAACCCCATTCATGCCAACAAGAACGCTCTGCACAAACGGCTGGGTACGTACCTGGCCTTGGTTCACAGGTCTGAGTACTCCTAATTCACTTCAACGAGGCCCAGATTCTCAAAAATAAGGCAGTTTATAACTATTTTCTCTCAGTGACAGCAATGGGGTTAAGACCCTTAATGGGAGCCTTCCCTGCTTGAGGTGCTGAAATATGAATTCACATGCCCCCGGTAAATGGCTTGAAATTGGCCACTTTTCAGGAATGTAAGTTTCATGGGTCCAAAAAAAACCCTTGTTCCGCAGCCTGTTTTGGATATTCGGGAAGGGGTAAGGTGTTTTGGGGCCCTATCCTGCTTTCAGTCCTGATTATGTACTTGATATTTAACGGTATTTTGTAAAAACACACAATGACTTCCCTGAACGCAAACACAAGCTTCAGTGGCATGATTCTATTTTTCCAGCTGAATAGTGCAAAAGGAGGAAAAGGAGAGAAGCAATTTAAAAGTGATGAAGTAAAAAGGAAAATTCAGACCCATTTCTCTGCAGTTATGTGGATGGTTTAAGGAACATTTTACCTTGTGTTGGTAGGAGAGGATTTCAGTGATAGGTTAGCCCTGGTGTCAGTGGTCTAAGACACACACATGGCTCAGTTCTAATGCTGCTTAATTGCCAATACAAAAGATATTATCTCTACTAAAGCATGAACCCAAAGCTCTGATTTTCAGGAAACTGGTAGCAAAAGCTGTGGGAAGATTAAAAAAAAAAAAAAAGAATCCCATCTTGTTTGCTAAATCAGTTGGTGGATGTGGTAACATAGGGACTGAACTCACCAAAAGCCATGCTGGAAATCCTGCAGTCACTTTTCCCCAGGCTGAGCTCAAGACTGTGTGGTCTGTCCTGTGAAAAGTAGATGAGAAATCCAAAAATAAAACAGCTGACAGTAAGTTGCGATCAGCAAACCATACATATGTAAATCGTCGCTGACCCTGAGAAGAGCTGCCTCCGCAATGTGATAAGGTCTGGAACCTGATTGAAATTTTTCATAAAGAGCATTATTTTGGAGGTGATCCTTAAACAAGCAGAGCAGGCAGATCATCGGCCTCTTTCCTCAATAGGCAGAAAAATAGGTTACTGGTGAGAGGGACTTTGGCCAAATGTATTTCTTTTGAATTCAGACACTGAATTTTTTTATATCTCAGAGCCCTCTTTAATGACAGCATAGTTCTGGGGCACAATTATATAATTATTATTTTACTGATAATACACAGGAATGTCCTTGTGTTACCACCACTGCAGTTGCAATCTAGCTGATAAAGACCTTTCACAATGCAATATTGATAACACCAGAGTATGCTGGATGCTGAATGGTGTCCCTTATTGTGTCCTTTTAGCCTCAGCAAGATGAGGGAGCAGAAAAACACGACCCACCCCCATGACAAACGTGTTAAGGCCATTAGTATTTTTACTTTTTAATAAAGAAAACTGAAACAACAGAAGGACTCAGAGTTTGATACCATATTTCTCAGCTACTAGAGGGTCTTTTCATATTTTTTTGAGAAGCCTGAGGGTTTACTGTTAACTGAAAGCCAAAATGATTCCTGTCTTGCTGTGAACATGACTGGGAGCTGGAAGGGTTTCGTCTCTGCTCCACATGTGAACCATGCTTGTGGAGCTTGGAGGAGGAAGAGGAAAGCTGAGTCTTCAAAGACTCTCTGTTTATGCTGGTGCCTCTGCACTCAGTGATATTCAGATCAGACCCATCCTCCTAAAATGTCTTTCTCCTCACTTCTATTGCTTCAAATCTCAGAGTCAACCACTTCCTTGCTGTTTTCCCAACAACTGCCCGTCTGAGAGGCTGCAAATGTTTCACCAGAAGTGTGGTCCCTTGGAAGAAGGATCACAACAAGGTTCAAGGCTGCCCTTGCTGTGGCTGTGCTGTTCACCATGCTGGGCCAAGAGCCTCTCAGCAGCTGTGGATTTTACCTAATTGTATTCAAATATCCTATATATGCAGTGGGATGGGCCAGTTTGGATGGGAAAGACTGGCTGAGTCTCAAATGTCAGTCTATCATGTCTAATAAGCCGATCTTCTTAATGCATGCACCTTCACGGTCATCTGGCAATCCATGGAAAGCCCATTCTTTCCAACCTTCTCTGTGTCCACAGTTCTGCCTGTCCCCTTGCCCTGCTGCTGAACCTCGCTCACCCTGCTGCCATCCCTACTACTAAATTGTATTTCACCTCCCATCAATTGTGCCCCAAACTGCCTAAAGATCCCTCCCAAGGAGCCTCACATCCCATCTCCCTAGCCTAGGGCAGATGCAGAAGATTCATCCTTTTCCACCGTCTACCTCAACCTTTGTCAGTGTTGACTCATTGCTCTGAAGAGAAGCATTTCTTATTCTAAAGAGAAATCATTTACCTGCCTGAGCCATTCTAAGTGCTACATCTGTTTTTTTTCCCTGACCCACCTTAATTATTACCCTCAAAAAGCCCCACTGGGGGGAGAAGGTGGAAGATGACTGTGAGTGAACTACTCTGGGTGTGGAGGAAGAAGGACATCTCCATGTCTTCACTCACAATCCTGATCTGCAAATGCTCTTTTTTGTGAGTTCTCTCTACCACCCCAGGATGGTGGGTGTTGCTGCACACTGTCCCTTTGAGTGTTTGTGTGTTGTGCTAAGTAAGCCATCTTTCCTAAATTAGCCCTGTAGCTTTTCCCCACCCTGTCTCCAGGTACATCTTCTTCCTTCCCATTTCTTTCTCCCACTTACCAAGAGAGAACATTCCTGATTTAGTAGTCTCTGTGTTTCTGCCTGTGGGAGTGTGTGTAGGGCTCACAAATGGAAAGGACAACTCCAAGGCACAAATATTCTGCTGTTTTTGGGCCAAGACTGGCAGAGGAAAAGGAAGGAGGGTTGCTTTCAGGTTCAGCTGAGGCCAAGCAGATCTCAATTAATCTCCTGTTCACGACAAGGGCTGCAGCATCTGTTGGATACACAGAGCTTCCCTTGGCTCTCCAGAAAAACAGGCTGTCCTGAGTCCCGTCTGTGCTCTGCTTTAGCTCCAAGCAGCCTTGCTTGCCCTCACACAGCACAGACCAAGAAACAGTGACCTTATAAATCCCAACCATATTTGCAATGGTGGGCTGTTCCAAAAAACTCTCTTCAGTTATGCCTGGCAAGCAAAGAGAGTGCTGGGGATGCCATGGGTGCTGCATTCAGAGACTTGAGTGGCCACACCAGATACACCTGCCCAGAACTGTGGACCTCTGTTCTCTATCCCAATATTCAGAAAGATTAACTCACACATGCAGATCAGGTTCTCACCAGTGTCCGTGACCACACACTGTACTCATCTGTTACCCAGATCTGCTCAATATTCTGGCTACTATTTAATTTTATTTTTTACAAACTACAAAAATGTACATGAGAAATCACACTATGCATTGGCTATGGTGTACAACTTCCTCTGGTAACCACAGCACCAAGACTTAGCTGATACCCTAAAGAATCAGTTCCAAGCACCTTCAGAGTAGGACCCATACCTGCCTTCAGACAGGAATTAGATTCACAGTCTATGAATTTATACAGGCAATGAAAATAAAAACTCTAAAATAACCTGCTCACTGTAAAAAGACTTGAAGAAATTTCCAATGAAAGCATTTCCAGGTGGAACATAGCTTGGAATCAGTTTTTGCAACAACTAGCACCAGGGCAGTAGACATTTAACACCCACAAGAATTTAAAGGAGTTGTTTTATCTGTTGAAAGAAAACTATACTATTCCACTGGTGTGATCAAACAGACTGAAATTTATCAGATGAAGGAAAAAAGCTATTTGAATTGGATCAAAATCACCTAAAAGTTCAAAAGGGTTGTACATACAAGACATATGGGAACAGGACATGCAAAGATTGAGATTTGATGCTTTGTGTCAAGCAATATGAGACTGGAATCTTGACATAAGTCCTTTTTTTAAAATCAAACATTTTGTTCTGTAGCTCTTTGTATCTATAGCTGGTGCCTGTAATCCAGTAATGTATTCAAGTAACATTAGTGTAAGAAGGTTTATAACAAAACACTCAACCATTAAACCTCCATTGTCTGCAGACAAATCTCCAAAATCCTTATCAAATTCAGTGCCTGTTATACAGCATATGTAAGAATATTAGAGTTTCTTTCACCCTGGCTTCAGGTAACTACCCAGACTTTAAATCTGAGACTCATTTATTTATTACCTCTAGGTAGACATATTAAGCCCATTGCTATTCTCATTAACAAACAGTGGTTTCCCTGTACATTACTTCAACGGCCAACTATTTTTATAATTAGCTGCAAATTTTAGCTCAAAGTAACACTCTCCTGTCCTAAGCTGTTTTAACAAATTCAGGCCCTTGGTCTTGATCCAAGTGAAAATCCAGTGAAACTAGTGGAAAGGCTTGCATGGACTTCAAGGCGTTTTGGAGCAGCTCCTATGAACATGTCATAATTTGTTCTTTGAAATGTGGTTATTTGTAATCTCATCCATGGATAAGCAATATTGTTATTACAGAAGCTAAAACTGCCTATTACTAATCTAAGCCAATGCTTTTCATTAAAATGTTCTGCTTTCCATTTCCTATAACTCTGCAAATTTTTGGCCATATGAGAGAAGGTTTTCCACATTGAGTGTTTGCCTCAGGTTGATCCTTTTCAATCTAATCAAAAGCAGTCCAGGGTTTTCTAAGAACACTCTCAGGGAAAAAGAGTGGGGGAAAGTCCAGCTTACTAATATTAAATATCACTCTCCTTTTTTTTTTCTTTTTTTTTTTTTTTTCAAAAACTTCCCATCACCATTTTCCTTAAGATGAGAGACTTGATATTTCGGAGGAAGGGTGTCATTTTTCATAGCATCTTTTACACCCCATAATTGGCTGTGATTTTTTGATGTACTGTTGTTTCTTGATACTTTGTTCCAATCTCTGTCTAGAGGAGTGCAGATTTTCGGAAAGAAAGAATATTTTTTACTTCCCACTTTGTTCATTTAACTGCCACTTTGTATTTTGGTCTCCGTGGATCACAGAGCTGGCAAACACTGTGATCCTCATGCCCTGGAGGGACAGCAGAGGCAAGAAAAGCCACCTCCCTAAAAAGCCTGTGAGTCCCCTGAATCTCCCTCCCTTCCCAGCATGGGCTGTATGTTTTAAGGAGCACTCACTTTCCTACTGTTTTGCCAAGTGTTTTTTCTACCAAAACCTGAGGCTGTCATTCCTCTGACTGCACTCATCTGCCAGAAAGAAAAATCACTAGAGAGCTGAGTTTGATGTCACTAAATAACATATCTAAAACCATATTTTGATAGCTATTTGTTGTTGTCTGGATGTCAGTGGGATACCTTTTTCCATATACTTTCATGGTAACTTGGCTAGGGTTGCCTTTTCTTTATCAGATTTTCACATTAGTAGGCTTGACCTGGGATACATGTTATCCTTTATGATATACTGGCTGAACAGAGAGAAAATTTTGGAAGGCAAGCATGCTCAAACACAAGGTGACACCTCCATGATCACCTGACATGAGCAGGAGGCACAGGGAAAACAAGAAGTGGCCAAAAGATGAGATTTCAGCTCATGTCCCAAGTAAGGCAGAGAAAAACCAGGACCCTGAACAGACATTGCCACAGGGCTAAGATGGAGAGGCAGGTAGTTATGGGTCTGTGTGGACCCTGGTGTCACTCCAGTTAAAATGAATCCAGTATCTGAATTACCTTGTTGGAAATCCAGTTGTGTGTTCATAGCACCACAGCCTCAGGAACAGCATTTAAATGCAAAGGATCACAAAGGTCCAGTGGGATTTTTGCAACTCATATTTTGATCCTGCTGGCAAATTTCCACTGAAAATCTTGAAGGAGGAGGATCTCTCAGATGCCCTGACCAGCACTCCATCTCCACAGGCTCTACATCCACCAGTGAGCCCTTGCTGAGCTGACAGTCCAAGCTGCACATTGCATTGCTGCTACTACACCAATCCATTACTTTGCAAAGCACACAGTGAGTGCAAGGCTCTAAATAAAGCCAAACTATTCCCTGCTGCGTGGTGCGGAATATGTCAAAAGAGGGGGAGAAAAAACAAAGAAAAGGAAAAAAAAAGGAAAGGTAAGAGAATTCCACTACAAGTGCAAAAATGTTTACTGCTGTTGCTGTTGCACAGCTCTGCACCCAGCGCGAAACAATTCCTCTCTCATTAAGTGGTGATGTATGATAGATATGGCCAGCGGCTAAGACTGGATCTTTGATTAAGTGTTGTGAGAAATGCCTCTCTACCACCAGGCAGGTGAGATCATTTCTTTTTCCCATTATACCAGTTTCTTCTCTCTGTTCCTGAGTAACACAGCATGATTTGATAGTTTCTGCCTCTAAACTATTGACGTATATTTACTTTGAGAGGGGCCTCCTAAAGTGTGAAGAATGGGCCAGAGAGTCCCTAACTAGTCACAAAGAGTGTGGCTGTTAGGCTGGAGCCTTTGTAGTGCTTAACTCTTTGCCAGGTGTTATAGAATTAGGGGACTCCAACTGGTCTTGTAGGATTTTCTTCTGGAGAAACGAGAAGGCAGCTTTCCTGCATTCTCATTTCATCAGCTGCGGCCTCTCTCGAGCTCTAGATGTTCTTTTTCTGCCTCTACCTCTTCAAAGCTCGCATTTGCACATTCCCAAGTGAACAACCACCTGCAGCAGTACTGCAAAGTGTCCTTCAGGGAGGACAGCAACAGCTTCTTCATTGAAGGAGGCACTCAGGAGGGTTTGGTGGACAGATTCTAAGAAAAACAGGATTTTGTTTCTGGTGCCATTCCCAGTTGATTTTGACCATGAGCAAACTGCTGCTTCCCTGCACTTTTCTCCATCAATGCCTTCTTCACTGGGGCTCTGACTCTGCAGATCTCCTCATATATCAGGTTTCCTGTGCAATATTAAGCAGAGCTATGTATTTATTTTTTTTTTTTTTTTTTT
>VZTX01007009.1:386044-410084 GCA_013400915.1 Pardalotus punctatus | reverse complement strand
TTTTTTTTTTTTTTTTTTTTTTGAGGATTGAGGCCTAAAGACTACAAGGGAATGTCTGTACAGATAATCAGAAGAGGTCTAGGGAGGAAGCCAGAGTTGCTGACCCCCTAATCACCAGTGCTTGTCCCCTTCCTTGCTGGTGGTGTATGACCAGACCTTATCAGCTACAAGTGCTAGGAATTTTAACTTTTTCATTCTTAACTGAAAACAAAAAGGGAAAATCTCATGTGCACTTTACTAACAAGCAGAATTTTTATTCCTATTTTAAGTTGAGACAAGGAAAAAGAGAGAGTTAGGCAAATCTGTGTTTGTAAACCTTGGATACTTGACCTGGACATGTTAGTATGGATTGCTTACGAGTGACAAAATAGAGTTGGAGGTGAAAGAGAAAATTCTAAACCTTACATTATTTGAAGAAAACAACAATTCAATTAAAAAATACCTTGCAATCCCTTGGAGAAGAATGTGAGTTGCAGAAGTTTGGTCTGGATCTCAAACTCTCCTAGAGTTCCAGGATATTTATTCCTGTCGAGAATTTTGGCTTGGATTGTTGGCGGGGATAGCCAGCCATGAATTTTGGACCTAACTTCAGACTATACTATCATAATTTCCAAAGAACTGGATGTTCTCATCTAGGAATTCATTTTTTCTTTAAATTGTGATTCACTCAGCATGACTAAGGGCATGTCTACATGGATGGACGAACAACTTCTTCCCACTCATCCCACCAGCCAGCTCTTCTCCAGGGGTCATATATGGCCACCTTGGCATGGTGCTGTATGTGGGTTAGTAGAAGTACTATCAAACAGACAGATGCCTCACAGTAAATGCTGTGAAGAACAGCATTTGCCTCCTTTTACATCTGACCTTAATATTCAAAAAATAGAGAATTTTCTTTTAGGTATTCAACAACAACACAAAAATTAACCTGGTATATATGTGTGTATGGGTACATGTTCTCAGATACATACAAAAAAATCCATTTCATATACACTTTGACTCTGATCCTATAAAATTCCTGCTCATTTGAATGGGACTATTCCTACATGTAAGTGCTTTTCTGGGTTAGGGCTACTGCCAGGAGAGTGAAAAGTATTTCCTAGATTATCCTAATTGCACAGCAAAAGGGATTGTAATTAATATCTGCATTGCATTCCCACATATTCAACCTGCAGTACAAACAAAGCTGTAGTATAAGTTCTCACATGCTTGCCTTTTTTTTTTATTTCAGAGTACTTCATCTATTAGAAGTTTAGCAAGACTCTTGTTAACACCAGAACGGTCAGATTTAAAGATAGATGGAATGCACATACAGAAGACAGCACTGCCCATAATTGGAGCTTCACAGTTTCAAATAGAAACTTTTCAATTTAAAGGTAGAGGACCCATCACCTAAGAAAAAAGAGATCTTGGAAAGAAACACATAAAGCTCTTACCTCTCTCTTTAATTCCAGTGTGCATAGGGTAGACCAGAAGTGGTGACTGAGTGTCCTAAAGTAAACAGCAAAAGTCTCTGTGACTTGAAATAAAGCTATTGTGTTTTCCTAGCCAGACATGTCCAAAGTATTTCATTTCCCAAAGCAATACTTGTGAATCCTATCAAAAGACAACATATTAAGGCACAAACATAAAAAACACATTTAGTTATTTGCAAAAGGATCTAGATAGCTCAAACCCTGCCTCAAATGAGATCTAAACACTCAAAATTCATCAAAAGCCCCAAACAGGCTGTGTTTACACCAAGACTGTCTTGCCCTGGAGCTGTCTAAGGGCACTAAGCCTCAAAGCTTGTTGGATGCACAGGTGGGGTCCCCAACCATCACCAGATATTCCTGATTTAATACACGATGGCTGTCTCTTATTTTGCTAGAGATACAAAGATGTGATCAGGGTTGCAGCAAAGATGGTGGTACGGGGTGGTGGATCCTCTCTGCCAGTGCTCGTGGTGCTAATTTTTCTAGCAATTCAACGCTCATCTTCAGTGGGATGTCTTGGACATTTCCCAAGGACCAGGGAAAGACTGGGAAAAGGAATGACTGGTGGTCAAGGGAAAAGACCTCAGCTTCTGGTCCTTGCTACAGACCTTTCCACTGTTCCTCCCTTGATGAGTTAAGGAAAAACACAGGATTGCCAGGAAGCTGGGCCTGGAGCCCAGGTTTGATTTCCTCTAGCTCGGAGCCCTTACGGTTAGGCTAAAGTTAGATTTTCCCTCTCCCTCTGGCCAGCCCTATGGGTCTGCCGGTCCGGGCTGTTCTGCAGCCATAGGAGAGCAGTGAAGGCACAGATATTCCCAGCATTGCTGGGCACTGATTGGGGTGGACAAAAGGGGTCCATGCCCCTCCCGCTGGGCACAACTTAGAGACCAGGGTCTTCCTCCTGGCTGGATGTGTCACCGCTGGGTGGTGGCACCCAGGGTTTAGGTGTCTCAGGAGAGCTGGGCAATGTCACCTCATTATTCCCCAGGGTGAGGCACCTATGATTCCAATGAAACAGCACAATAAACATCAAGCAGTGAAGCTTGGCCAGTGGCTTTCCACTCTTGTAGCAGTGCTCAGGTACAGGAGAAGCCCATCTGGTTCACATGTGCTCTTCACGCAAGAACAGCACCGGGAACAGACGCAGTGTCAGGGAAGAACTGCACACATCAGGGAAGCTGTCATCCCAGATTAGGCTCATCTCTTTTTTCATTCAAAAAACAGGGAGCAGAGTCCCTGACTCCCAGCTTCTCAGCGCCCCTGAACACCAGGGGAAGTTGGTTTTCCCCTTTAGTTCCCCAACAGGGCAATAGCGTCTGCCAGGTTGTATGAAAGGACCAAAATTCTCAAAACTCAGCCTAAAACTGAGCAATCTCAATGGTAATTATGCATCATCAAGCATCTTCATGGTGAAAGAACACCAGGTCCTGAAGTGATTTTTAGCAAAGAAATTTTATCTTCTAGATTCAGCACATGGAGGTTCAATTCATTTTGAACAGAAAAATGCCCATATTTCTTTCCTAAAAGTCAACTAATGCAACAATTTAGCAGAATACAAAAAAAAAAAAAAAAGGTTCTCATGGATGATGTTATCCCAGACAAAATGAGATTTTTTTCTGGAAGAGAATACTTAGCTGGGTATACCACTAGGACTGGTATGGTAACAATGGGATTGTAGTTTTGTTTTCATGAGCTGTTCTAAAAGTTTTCTGGCCTTAAAAATGAATAAATTTTGTTATAAGATTCTACAGCCACTGGAAGTTCAACAGTCTTATAAAAATCAGCCAAATTTTAGTTGATTATGTTTATATTTTAGGTGTCTGCCAGTGAAAACAAACATTTGAAAACATTGGTCTTACATTGAAGCAAACCTCAGTGCATTCCTAGATTGGAAGATCATGATTTGTGCTGGGTGGGCAGGTACTATTTTCTAATGTTAATTTTCATTCTAAATTGTAGCATATGCAAATATTTCCACATTTCCTGCAGGCAAGTATTCAAAATTCTTTTTTGAGTATTTCATTTAAGAAAATACATTCTGAATTGTTTCAAAACAAAATTGCTATTTATAAACTTATTCACATTATTTTGTGACAACTCATTAGTTGCTCTGGTTTATATCTGTCATATAATGGGGTCACAGCAGCATTATCAAAGTGTGTATTTTTGTTCTTAAGGCCTGAGAAGTAGTTGTGATTTAATATTGATTGAGGCATCCTATTTAGCAGCCCATCCTCTCAGAGTTGTAATGAAATAGCTTTGTGCTTCGAACAAGGAGAAAAGATGAGATTTCTGTGTACTCTCAGAATAGTGACTGTTTTCAGTTTCTTGGAAGAGATTTCTGAGTATCACAATAAGTGGTACAGAAAAGGCATGTTTTTCTTAACCAGTTGAAGTGCATAAATTGTGCTTCTCTCTTCTGAGTTTTCTGGTGGAGCTGTTCTGTTTTCCCCACTGAACATGATTGAGACAGTCTCATCATGGGGGATGGCTCATCCCAGTGCAAAGAAAGACAAAAAATATTCAGGATATGCCCCTGTGGGTGCCAGGCCCCACACTGTAGGCATGGCTGAATTTGGTATGGCTCTGCCCAAAATCTTACCACTGTAATCCAGCAAACCCTGTTTTGACCACTTTGTAGAGAAATAAAAAAAACCCACTCCACTGAGAAACTTCTGGACATTCAGATTATTTAGCTGATGCCTACCTTTCAATTATCAGGTCAAATGAAATCCTCATCTCCTCGAATCCTTCCTTTAATTCAAGCTTCATTCCTGTTTCACACATAGACTGTGACTTCATGTTTCTGGGAGGGGCAGAATTCCACCATTGAACCGAAATCCATTGAGGTCACTTCTCTGGGGCAATTAATCTGGTTCCTGAAATTGGATCTGGTTTAAAATCTGGACAACCATTAAGTTAAGTGGGAGAGATGAGATGCAGCATTTGGGCTTGGCCAACATCAGGGTGATTATTTTGGATTATTTTAGCTCTGTTTGAGCTGAGTCCTGATCTGATCCTCCCAAAGGCTCAGCATCCTGGAGTCCATGATTGTGCTTTGATTCTGCCTTAATTCACATACATCTTTGAGGAACATTAACTCAAATAATATCATCCCAATTGCCATACTGGCCATGATCAGAAAGATAGTGAGTTTGTGGACCCTTGGCTTTACCCAGCAGGTTTCTATATTATGCTGTAAGCTGCATGCCTAACGACATACACTGAGAACACTAAAACTATACTGCTATAGAGAAAATACAGCATTTTTTAGGATTCACCCTTCCCCCTTTCCCATAAAAATAAAAAAAGAAAAATTTAAAAAAAGGGAAAAAATGGAAAAGAATTGGCAGCAAATGAAAATCAAGATTAAGTGTTTATCTTCAGAATGCATATGGTTTAGGTAGCTCTGATGTGACCTTCTACTCAGGTTTGACCTATGAAGAACACAGCTAAATTATGCATAATGGTTTTGTGATGAAATGCAATGCCAATTATAGGAGTGAGATGAGGCCATAAACATACTGCACATAAAAATCAGAGAAGGAACTTAAATCCCAGTCCCAGAACCAAAAGATTAGTGCTCTAACCACTGACTGTAGTCAAAGCTTCCTTCTGGAAATGAAGGTTACATTTCTTCTTGTATTCCTGCTGTGTGGTCAGGAGAGTAATTTAAATGCTTTCAATAATATGGAGGTTAGAGTTTTCATCCTTTTTCTTTAGGAGGTCTTCTACTTTTAGTGCAATATTTTTCAATCAAAATTCAGGCAATTTACTTGTAAGGCTAAAAATGGATAATGACTTTTCGGTCAATTGCTTTTGACTGTCAATATGAAGCCTGCATTACCATTCCACAATATCATTAAACAATCAATAGCAATTAGTGTCTAGTCAAGCCTGGTGTTTTAATCATTTAAATCAAAATGCCCATAATTGTTATTGTATGTAAATATTTGAAGATGTTTATAGTGGAGATGAATTTTACCCATCTTGCCAAGGGAACTACATTTAGAAAGAGCAGAGACAGGCTTTAAGCCTCATTTCTCCTCTTGCTGAAACTGGAACAAAAAGGATCAGGACCTTTCCATATCTTGGTCCTATCAAGGGCCATATAAGTTTGTTGGTGAATGACCACTCTGTGCTAGGGCTGTCAGAGCTTTGCTTTGTGCAATTTCACAGAGGCTCAGGAAACCCAGAAACTGCACAGTGCATTAGAGCCATGGGCAGAATTTATTCCCCATATCACAGATTAGCACAGGCTTTTTGTACACAGAAGAGCCCCTGGCTAACAGAAGTCATTGTGGATTATTTTGGGCTAAAATATCTCCAGGGCACCACACAAGGAACTGGAACTCGGGGCACTGAACCTGGGGTACTCAGTATCTCAGCTCACACAGGGGTATTTTCTATAATCACTCCCCAGAACATGTGATAGGATTTCACATTTAGGGACATTTTGCTGATATCGCTTTGTGCCTGTTGCAGTGATCCTTAAGCAAATGACAGAGCAGCTCTCCCCACTGCTGGCTTTACCCAGAGTTGTCTCAGCTGAGCACAGGGAGTTACATCCAGGGCTGCTATAAAACTTACCCAAATCAGGCAGAGAATGAATTTGTCCTATTGAACAGACCAAGAATCTTTCCAACTAACAGCATGTGAATTTCTTTTTAATGGGGTGGACTAAAGCCTCACAAACCACAGTTGCAGGGGTTGGCTGTGAGTTGCCCAACCTGACACATCTGTGTTTATAAATCCACATTTATTTGAACACTTCCAGGAATGGTGACTCTACCGCTTTCCCGAGCAATCTGTTCCAATGCTTTGTAACCTTTCAGCAAAGGAATTTTTTCTAACGCCCAATCTACACCTCCCCTGCACAACTTGAGGCTGTTCTCTCTCATCCTATTGCTTGTTTTTTGGGAGAAGAGACTGAACTCCACCTGGCTACAGCCTCTTTCCAGGTAGTTGTAGAGTGATAAATTCCCCCCTGAGCCTCTTCCAGGCTAAACAACTCCAGCTCCCTCAGCTGCTTCTCATCAGACTTGTGCTCCAGACCATTCCTCAGCTCTGTTGCCCTTCTCTGGACTCACTCCAGTGCCTCAATGTCTTTGCTATCAAGAGTGGCCCAAAAATGTCAGCGACTGGTTCATCTGGCCTAACTCATCACCCGGTCTCCTACACAGAACAGCTCTCAGTGACTTTGAGAGTGATTTTCCATAGTTAGATACCATTCAAGCTCCTGGGTCCCATTTTGGAATCCAGATGGGAAACAAGAAGGTGTTTGGAGTTGCATCATTAATAATTTCAGATTATTAAAAAGTCATTAAAAGGGTATTAGCTGGGTAAAGAGAAGTTTAGAAGAAAGAGACAAGAGTCATAATGATCATGATTTGGGTGTAACAGGACACATTAACAACTGCAGCATTCAATTAACAGGGTGATTTATATCCAAACACTTTTAGGAAACGCAGAATGGTGTTTGAGTTTTGCTGCAAACTAACACGACCACTGCAATCATTAGAAGGCCAAAGAAATGAGTAAGAAAAACAGGAAACAACAGAAAACAAAGCACGAAAATATGGATCCTTCTAGCCTGTTACTGGAGCTGCCATGCAACCAGAGCCATTCCATGAAGGTGAACCAGGCTGCTACCACAGGCAGTACATTCATTTTCCAGTTAACACAAGGAATAGAGATTAACAGAGTGCTGTAGGAACATTAAAAACATCCCCATGTCATACAGATCAGTTCAGAATATAGGAACACAGAATCTGTTTTCTTTGGATTCAGGTCCCGGAAGCCTAAATATTTTAAACCTGCTTCTTGGCATTCTAAACCACCAGTGGCAGTTCATTGTCCTGGTTACTAATCCAGGGTTCAGCCTGGGAAAGGCTTGCATGTATGCTTAACAACAGGCTCAGGTAGTCCCAATTAAGTCCATGTGTTCAGGGGGCGAAGTCCTTGAAGGATCAGGGCCTTAGACCTTCTGGACTTTTTGTCTGTGTCAGAGCTCTGCCTCAAAAAAAGAACAGGAGGTTCTTTGTTCTTAGCTGGGTAAATGGTAAGGCAAAGCCCAGAAAATAATTTGCACACGTGTCCATAACAGCAAAGTGTTTAATTCCATAGTGGAGTGGTGGCAGAAGGACGTTCTGTGTTTGACATTTCAGTTCAGTGGAGTCTCCGTGGCTCAGATGTTCTTAATATCACATGGATTTTTTCTAGGAGGACTCTCTGTTGCAATCTGAGTGTCCCACTGTTAGACACAGCATTGTTCGGAGTAATTTAGTCCTGGCTGCCTGAGAAGCCCAGTTTTGTTCTTCTGGGATGTCTGAAAAAACTATTCCCTGTATAGTATCAGTGACTACTTGGAAGCATAAAATTGCTGATCAGAAGGGAATCTCTGCATAATTGGGTTGCCCAGTTCTCCCATTCCACACAATTTCTCCTGGCTTTGATAGCTCATGAACAATCAGGTTTTAAATGTTACTTTCTTCAGATTATTTTCTTGTGTAAACCATCAAACTGCAGCCTGAAATAGGTTCAGCAGAACCGATGCAAAATATCAAAGCCAGCCTCCTACACCCTCAAAGTGTTAAGAGCAGAGCTTGCCTTTGGAATCTGAGCCCGATTTCCAAAATACCACACCAAAGGAAGATGCAGCACCAGGATACAATGCTCCCAAAGAGAGACATTCAGAAAAAAAAACAGAAAAAGACATTTTGCATTTCAATAACAACAGGTTTTGTGTTCAAAACACTTGGAAACTTCACATTGCTGCAATTAGGAATTTTATTCCTTGAATATCATTATTATATTATGTTTAATGACTAAACTAACAGTAGCATTCATGAGATTCCTGGACCAAAGAGAAAAGAAAACCTGGTTAAAATGTTCACCTCCCAGAGCTGCTAACAATTTTACCAATTAATTTTTTCTCCCTCCTTCCCCATTCCTCTCCTTCCATTTCTCTGCAGCAAGTGCAGTATCTCTTTTACCTTTTCGGCATCTGGGGGTATCAGAAATGAGCCTGAAAGTCAGTTGAATATCTCCCAGAATTAGTTTCCTAATAGACGTTTCAGCTAAAATTTTTCATCTGGTTCCAGTCAGCATCCAGGTTTTTTAAAAGACAAGCCAGCAGTACTGGACAATCAGTTCTCAAAGCTAAAGGCTCTCCAATAACATACCACATACCAGCAGAGGAAGAATTTTAATAGAACCCACAGGAATTTAGAGACTACATTTTTTTGCTTGTACCCTTTTTTTCCTCCTTTTTTTTTTTTTTTTTTTTTTTTTGTAAAGACAGGTTTTCCCTTTTGGTGAACTCAAGCAACAGGCAATTTCCATTCATCTCTTGAGTTCAGCTATTCAGACTAATGGCCCAGATGCACATACATTGTTCAATTTTTCAGTGAAGTCACTGCCTAGTTTCAAGGCTGTCCATAGGGTTCCAGCAGTGCTATTACACTAAATTTTGGGACACCCTATCTTAAAAACCAGTAGTGCAGCAGCACTGATGTGCAGCCACAGCCAATCTCCCCGGTCACTCCACTGCAGAGCTCTATATTTCCTACAAATAAACTGCTCCCATGCAGAGTGATGTCAGGACCCCTATAGAAGCTGCTTCCACAGAATACGAGGGACAGGAGGAGACACGAAGATCCAGAGGGGGGAAAAAAGACGTAATGAAAGATTTTCAAAAATTTTCTAATATAAAACAGCTCTGCAAAATGAGAAGAGTGGCTGTGGGAAGCAGTCAGAAATCTGCTCTTTATCCCATCTCAGCACTGCTAAATGGTGAGAAACTTGGCAGAGGGCCCACACTTTTACTTATCTTCTAAGTCTAAAATCATGCTGCTTTATTCCCTCTTCTTATTTCTGTACTAGGTGTTGTGCATGGAAGGGAAAACACTGCTTTAGGTTTGGATTCAGCAGTAGAGTCTGTGGCATTTGGGTATTTTATTCTATCAAAATGAGCTTTTCTTCCAAGGTGAAGTGTACAATGCAACATTACTTAATTGCCCACACTGCTTGGTGGATGCTGACATGTATTGTAGAAATGTTAACTGTTTTACATTTCAATGCATTCCCTCTCCCAGCCCTGCTACTCTGCTGCTTTTCTGGGATGAATCTGGCCAGCTGCCAGATAGGAAGCTTATTTTTCACTGGTGATCATAACTCTGGCTGGTTGTAGCAAATAACGTAACTGGCGGTGTTAGGAGGTTTATACAGGAAGCCCTGCTGTGCTGCCTTAATTGGGATCACTCTGCTAGCGATGGAGTAAAAAGGCATTAAGTTAAGATAAATGAACTGCTTATTGGAAACTACGAATGTCTCTCTGCATCAAGCTCACAGATAGGGAAAGCGAATGCCGCTCCTCTCCCCTTTCTCCCGAGCCCCTCCTTCCATTATCGCAGCTTCCCGGCCGCGCATTCCTCCCTTCCAGCCTAGCAATGCTGCTTTACAGCCCCGGCCGAGATTACATGCATTTGTCTGCCCTAAAGACCGGATGGCATCCTGGGGCTCACTCAATTTTCCCTTGTTCTCCATGCCCTGCAGCCCTGATGGAGTCAAACTGCGGGGACTTTTCTCTGGGCTGGAGTCTCATACACATCTGGCCTCTGGTTCCTTTATAACCCTGCTCTCTGGAGGGCCTCCCACTGCATTGCTGGGACTCAAAACACAAGCCACAGGCCCACGGGAAGAAGGCAATAAACATTTACATTGTGTGGTTCTGGTGGTGCTATGAGACAGAGTGTCAAGCTCAAGGTTCCTGCAGCCAGGACCAAATTTTGTCCCTCTATTGTGAGGATGCTGACTCCAGAGACAAAAAACACACATCCCACAAATCCTTCCTGTTGTCATCCCATTGTCTTTTTAGGTCCAGGCAAATTGAATCCAGGGATCTGTCCAATTTTTAAGGGAAACTTGGGAAAGGCACATTTACACAGTCCTACAGAGACCAAAATTTCACATCAATGCGTTGGTCCAGCAACCAGTGCCCACAAGAGATGCTGAGGGCTCTGAGAAGGAGCAGCTGAGCTGCACTGTGTAAAGAGAGAAGCTCTACCTGCAGTAACACGAGTCGATGTTTCCAAATGGCCAGAATCAGGTTAAAAAAACAAGAAAAAAAATGTGAAGAAGCTTCTAGATGCTGATTTACCCCACGGTCACTCAATTCTGTTTAAGCAAGGTCCAACAGGTCCCTGTCACCCTTCTATCAAGCTGATCTAAACCTGCACTTGACAGAATCCATGCCAACACAGGAGGTGGCATCAGAAACCTTGACTCATCACCCATGCAGATCATTGTCTCCCCTTGGAGCTAGGAAACAAAGAGATTAAGAAATCCTGCTGATATTATTCTTGCAGCAGCACATTGTCCTCTGATAAATACCATGAAGACAAAAGGATAGCAGACCTGATTTAGATGATTTGGGTCTGATCACAAATTCATTAGGCTCCTGTAAATTAAACATCTGGGTCAGAGCTTTCGCTTTGTGGTGGTGAAACAAGTTCAAACAATGCAAGGACTCTCTGGGCACCTCTTGGAGCAGCTGAATTCTCTTTCCCTCACTTGGCTAGAAAGGATGCCCTGACCAACTGCTTCAAACTCAGACTCTCTCTGAGCTTGCAACTAAAACTGTCTTTTAGGTGCATAAACTATGCCAGCTGAATCACACCTGAAGCAATATGGGTGTAAATCCTCCACCTTGTTTCTCATAGGAATTTGTTCCCCTTTCTAGGAACATCAGCTCCAGAGAAAGGTGCAGCACTGGGAGGCTTCCCTATGACTGACCATGCTTCTTTCACTTCCATGGGACAATCAAACACCCTCTGCAGAGCTAGACCTAGGCAGAAGAGATCCTCAGCCTGAATCTTCACCCACTTGAATGCAGCAGGAGAGATCCCAGTGATTTTCCTAGGGCCAAGATTTGGGAAGCAGCTAAAGACTCACCAACATTTTTGGAGGACAAACTGCATGCAGCAGAGTGTACAAATTACCCACTGCTGCACCAATAGCTCAGTGCTCTCCAGGCTTGCTCTGCTAGTCATACTTCAACAGGAAATGAACTCATTCTTCATGCAAGACAAAGGTCTGACATTATCCTTCAGTTTTAAAAATACTTAGGGGGCAGGCAAGAGAGTGTTTTAAATCACGGTAAGTATTCTCTTTCACCTTTTAAGTGTAGTATTTTTGTGTGTGCTCTGTTTTCAAGAAGAATAACTGAAACCTGGGTGATCCAGTCTCCATCTAGCTTTTTCTGCCTCATTTCCTGGGGGCCAGGGGTAGAGGCCACCCCATTCAAAGCCCCCACAACCATAAACTGGTGTTTCACTCATGCTATTGTCTTTTTGAGACTTGATGGCAATTCAGCAATAGCTCGTTTACAACCAGACCCACCATCAACCTGACTGATGTGATGAGTGCTGCTCCTCCTCCTGTAAATGCCTATAGCTCACCTATAGCTCCACCTTCCAGAGCTCATCCACAGTCAATGTCCTCCCTGCTCACAGGATTTGAATGTCATATCAAGTTTGACCCCATCACAGCCAAGAAATCTGCCAGGCTTTAGTAAAGCCATGTTGATCCATAAACATTATGTAGAGCTGCCCCTGCCTCAGGCGGTGTCTGAAGACTCTTAGAGGAGGAATTCCCTGGTTTTGGCCATGATGAGCCAAGGACTTATGCTGGAGAAATGAAGTCTTGCAAGAATAGGGTCCTAAGAAGAGACAAAAAGACAAGCTGCTTGCACTTAGGGATATTTAAGTCAATGTGGATGCCTTTCATTGCCTCCACTGCATTTAGAGAAACAGGATTTTGTTGACATTCGTTGGTGAATAGATGAAATCACATCAGTTTGGTACCTGGCCCACCTCGCTGCTTCCTCATCCTAAAAAACCCCAAACTTACAAAGCCCAAATACTGACATGTCATGAAGGCAGCAGTTGTATTTTCTTCTTTTAGCTGGTTTTGCACTTGGACATGATGGCAGAGAATGAGACTGTGAAAGAAGATCTTTTTTCTCCTCTCTTTTCACTGAAGAAATCAGCGCCTATATCCGCAGTGGGTGTGGGTGGGCTCTCTGGCCTCTAGCACCCACAGCAGGGACCAGACACCCTCCAGTGCCACTTCCCTGGGTTGGGAATCATGGTGCCATTGTAGGAAAAAGCTGAACTCCATCCACTAACCCATGGGAGAGACCTGGAGCACCTGGGAGATGCCCCCAGCCACATCCACCTTCTGCAAGGGGTGATGAAGAGCTGGAAGGAGTCATGGTGGTGCTGCTATGAGCAGCAGAGCAGGGAAGAGGCAGGCAGGGAAGAAGACCTGCATGTCACCCCCACCTTCTTCCACTCGGGTGGCATGGTGACAAAATGCGGTGACATTCCTGTGCACTGTCTTGACAAGTCATCAGCAAGGTGCAAACAGCAGAGCGTTGCATGATAAGGGGCCTGGCATAAGGGATTTAGGCAAAAGTGCAGGTAGGCTGGAGGAAAGCCAGCAGTTCACACAGAAACGTGACAAGGGTGTTATGTCCACAAGGCTCAGAGATCTCCATTTTGGCCAAATAAGAGACACTGATTTTTTTGCTTTTCAAGGACAGTAATGTCACAGCAATATTTATTCAGGATACATCAGCACCCTCAGTGTGGGATTCACCAGGAGAGAGGGATGCTCAGCTGCTTCCCATGGGTACCTCCAAGCTGCCTCTGCTTGGTCTCATCCTACCACAGCTTCCAAACCCTGCCACTCAGCTGTGACCAAGCTGACTAGCCTAGCCACCTCAGCTATGGGGTTTCTTGAAGGCATCATATTGTAGATTCATGCCAGGAGTTCAGGAACCTGCTTCCATCAGCAGGAGATATAATGGTGCTTCAGGGAGGACATACTTTGAGTTTATGGTGATCCAGAGACACTGAACTTTTCCCCAACAAAGAGAAGTAATAGATAGTGAGGACAGCTTAGGAAAGAGATTTGCTCCACTGAATCCCATCCCACATACTTCAGACATGGGAAAGGAGCACTTGTGGCCTTTCCACAAGCCGCAATTCCATTTCATGTAGCTCATGAACACAATGTTTTTTGGCATTAATAGGGAATGACGTTCATTTCTAGTCCATCAAACGAGTCCGAAAGACTGATTCAGCCCCTGGAAAAGTTTTCTAATTCCTGCTTCAAAACACTGAATAAAAAGCACCTGCCCTGCCCAAAACACTTCAGCCCATGTTGCCAGTAAATCCTTCCAGAGCAGACATGAGCTCCAGCCTGCGTCTCTGTGTGATTTTCTCCTCTTTATATAGCTTTGTCCCAGAGATGCATCTGTGGAGCTGCTTTTCTAGTGTCTCTCCATTGAGATTTGATCTGGTTGTTTATCGAGTTTTGTCCAGTGTTTGTTATTTAAGGAATTCACAAGATAGAGGTGAATGCTTCCAGCCTAGCTGTGCTTTGAGTTACCAGGACAATCATTTAACATGTCCCAGGCTCCATGGGGCTCCTTGCCAATTTAAAGGGTTCCAGCGGGCTCCTGTTAACCTCCCTGGATATTAAACTGAAGTAATTTCTGTCCTTAGTTCCTAAATTTCCACAGAAGTTCTTCAGTCATGCCCAGAGCCAGGCAACCTGCTGGTTGTGAGCAGTCTCAGAAAGTCAGCGTCTTTTCCTGTTTGTGACTTTGCCACTAAAAGATGCTGATCTTTCCCAAATCTGCACCTACTCACACTTAATTAGCTCAACTGGTTTATATAAACCTATGCTGACATCAGGATTGCTCACACACTGATCATCACAGCTATGAATAAAAGGATCGTGGCTCCTCATCTGCTCTTCATGCTGCCAGGACCATGTGCCTCATCTCACCCTTTAACTCCATAAGCTGAGTCACAGAACTGTAGAATGGCTTGGGTTCGAAGAGACCTTGAAGATCATTCAGTTTCAACTCCCCTGCCATGGTCAGGGACACCTTCCACTAGACCAGGTTGCTTAGAGCAATCCAAATCCAAACCCACCGCTGTCATGTGCTGACAGCAATGGCTCCCAAGTCTTCTTATAGGGTTATTTTTGGAGAGCTCTCCATATGCCCCCTGAATTTCACCTTAAAATTACATGGTGAGGACATTCCATGGATTTCCACCCAAACTAGTCTAATTTTTGCTGCTGTTTTTCTTTCCTCTGGAGTCCCCAGATGTGTGGGATTTCATGGACCACACACAGGTATCCCTTAGTCCCATAAGGTGAATTTCTTGCACATACATTTATATGATTGTTATGAGCCAGCAAGGATGGGGAGACACCTAAATTTTGCCCAGACAAGGGCTCATGTCTGTTCACGTGATGGAGGAAATAGGTCACAAAGGGAGCAGAGGCACTGCTCAGATCCATTTGGGGCCAAGCCCAAAATTTAGACTTCAATGGTCTATTCATTTTCCTGCTGTCTTTTCAAGTGAATCAATTTACCTACATACATCTATATCTTAATTTCTCAATCCATTCTAAGCAACATCCATGACAGCAGTGAAGACAGACTGAGGAAATATCCAACATAACTGTCACCAAAATGACAGTTTTCTCTGTGCAATGACAGGCAGGCATCCTGTACTTGACAAGAGATGGAAGCAGACCTGCTACACAGGCGGACATACGTGTGGACGTAGGTACTATGGGGTGAGGGCTGGGTGCATTTTGGTCACTCTCAGGTGGTTCTCCAGCATTGTTGGGATCTCACATGGTGGACTTCCAGAGTCACCCACAGAGTCCACAGCTTTCCCAAGGAATAAGAACTTATAGGAGAAGGGAAAGGGAAATGAGCTGGCCAAGCTCACCCATGGGCCATGGCACGAGCATCGCTGAGCTCTGAAAAAAACACAAGTCCTGGGGCATCAGTGTTTTGTGTGAATGATGGGATGGCAGTCTCATGGATACCTCCAGCCCTGCCTTTTTGCATATCCAGCTGCAATCAGTATGTCACAAGAATCTGCAGACAGTAAAAAAAATACAAAAACATGGCATGGATTTGGTCTTTTTTTCCATTCTACAAGCCACCTGCTCCCAGTCAATGTGGAGCACAACCCTTTGTGTAGAAAATCCAATAAACAAAACTGTAAAGCATCTGTCCTGCAACTGGATCCCAGCCCACGGCAAAGAGCAAATCCGATCCATGGCAAACAGCTGGGAAGAGCATTCAATACTCACACTGTGCCTCACAGCCTGTATGCAGCTTTCCATCAAAATCAAAAAGGATGGGGGGAAAGTGAAAGGTAAAGGAATTCTGCATCATGGGAGGCTCAGGAACTAAAAGGGGGAAATGGAGTTTGCCACAGTTTTATCATGACCACATACTACAGGTGAGCAGACCAGCTTGGCTCTTATTAAATTAAAATGCAAAATTTCTGAGGCGTTTTATGCAATTAGGAGAAAAAAAACCCATAGGTCAACATGATAAATCATCACCCTCAGTGGACAGAAAGCCTTGACTTAGTCTTTTAATCAGAAGAGTTCCGAGTCCTGGTAGGCCAGGAGCTAAGCTTACAGCATTCAGGGCTAGATTTAGGGAGTTGCCATGTCAACACACCTCCACCGTTAGCAAGAACACCTCAGAGACTGGGATGTGAACTAGAAGCCCTATTTTTAAGTCTCCATATTCAAATTCAGCACAACACAAACCTCGGACTAAATTTCCCCTGAAACTGGAGAAATGCTCTCTGTTTCACCCAAGGTGAAATTTGTTCCACAGCCCCATGACCACCTTGGGCCAATAAAGTAAAAAAAATGTCCTTTCTGCTTAGCAGTGGCTGGAACATCCTTCTTCCTTAGAAGAATATCAGCCCATGGAAAAGTAAATTCACTCAGATATAACATTTCCAAGGGTGTGATTCTTCTCTCTCACTCTCAAAATGGGGGAAAGCTCTTTGCCAGTATGTAATTTCTTTCCTAATCACATTGCAGTGTCACATACCAGTGAGCTAAGGGCTCCCACAGCAGCGTTATTCTCCAGCATATGTGACTTTGTATAACATGTGCTTCGCTCGGCAGTCATCAGCAACAGAGAGCAGGAGCATACTTCTTCCTCTATGACATTATTAGGCATTAAGAGCACTACATAGCAGTGCATTTCAGCTTCTTTATTTTCTCCCAGTAAAAGCAGCTTGGCCACCTGGTGTGCTGCACACACAGTTAAATTCCAAATGTAATGTATTTTGTAGCGAAAGAGATTAGAAAGCTGCTGTAATGAATCTCATTACCAGTGTCTTTATATCCTCATCTAGTTGGAGGCAGAGATCATCCATACCTAGGTACTGTATGTATTTAAAAGGATATCATCTACCTCTCAACCCTGTCATTACAAGACAAATTGTTTCCTTTGGCCTGATGTTCCTGCCATGTTTTTCTCAGTCTTAAAACATGTTAGCAGCCAGATTTTCCTGACAACTGAAGGCCATATTTCTAAGTGTTCAGCAGCCACAACTGGGCTAGATTGTTTTACAAGTGTTTGATTCCCATTTAAACACCTAAAATAAGAGCCAGATTTTCAGATACGCTCAAAAGCCTCCAAGATCTTCCAAAAATCTGGACCTAGAGTTACTCCAGCAACTTGCCAAATTAGTGGAAATTAAAGTAGACAGCATCTCATCATGTTACTCTCTGCAATGATAAACAAGCAATTTTACTGTTGTATCCATTTCAAAGCCCCACCCCCCTTTTAAAGGCAGTTGTTTGCTGGTCTGTTCAAGCACAGGACATTTACAACTGGGATTTTTGTGTTAAAAAAAAATAATCCAGATTTTCATATAATTCTTCATATGTTCTCAGAAGAAGAGAAAGATATTTAAGCTATACTTGGTCAACATTTCCAAGGCAGTTCATGCACAGACAGAAGGATATGGCCAGGAAACTTCATCACAGAAAATGAACATTGGGAACACAATTGCAGCTGGTAGGATAGAGGGCAGAGTCCTTGGCATCTTTGAAAGCCGCATGTATGCATCCTCCTCTGGACCACACCTGGGTTATGGCCAGGTCTCTCTTCCTGACTTTCAAGTACATGACTGCTCAAATATGTGTAATTACATCATTTTTCATGCTCTAAGTGCATCATAAGACTTCAGCTGAAATGCAAAGACCACCCCTCCCTTTCCATCCCATCCCATCCCATCCCTGTGCACTTCCCTGACCTCGCACTTCACAAATGGATGTGGGCCAAAACTGATTTTCCTCTCTCAGAAATGTTTCAAAAATTCCAAGAATTTTCATATGAGCCTGACAGAAAGCCTCCAGACTGAAAATTATGGAGAGATTTGATCACCAAGGAGTAGTTGTGCAGGACAATTCTTTAACCAGTCCCAGACAGAGTGGGGATTGCTCTAAGCTAAGCTTCAAATTCTGCCAGAGCTGCTCCTCTTCTGCACAAGTAACTTAATGTTTATTAGGCAATCAAATATTATTTACTAGCTATCATCTGGGCGGTTTGTAATAAACAGAACATTTCAGTTTCAGTGAGACACATTCCCTTCTACTCCTTCCTCAGATGAACCTTCACATTTGCTGATTTATAAGCATTGAGATTTCAGATCAGCCAACTTCTGACTCGTGCTTCTATTTATCTATTTATTTACTTAAATTTGTCTGATATGACAGTTCTTGCATGTGCTGTACCACATCTCAATACAGATTAACTCCTTCATCTATTCCAAACACTTCATCACAAATACACAAATTACAGAAGAACAAATGAATTTATCCACAGTGGATCTTCTGACTGGATGAGAACACATTGCAAATACCCTTTGTGAGCAAGTTTTGCCCGTTCTAGAGGTAAGTAATATATTTCAGCGTGAAAATATAGTAGATTGGGATGATAAAACTTCTCCTATGATCAAAACTCTGAAAAAAAGACCTGGTTTTAGTTCCCTGATCTGATGATACAGATTTTCTGTATGACCTTGAGCAAATTATTTAATGTTAGTTCCACTGATTAAGATAAAGCCACCTCTTTCCTCCCACTCTGTCTGACAGTATGGTGTGGTCTCTTCCTATTTGTTACAATGCCAAAAAATTAAATTTAGGACTTCAGTTCCACAGTATTTAATAACAAAAGTATTTTAAGGAGAGCAGAGAAAAAGAGCCAGCCGAATGTGCATGCACCATTAAGAAAATCTCAGTCATTTCAGGTGACAGATTCAGTGCCAGGTAGTAACAATACTCACATACATATTTTAAAGAGAGCTTTCAGGTTTCCTCAATAGCCTGTTCTACCAAGGCTGGCTTTGGAGCACCACCCTTCAAACCCTGAGGGCAAAGATATGCTTTGCAGATCGTTTAGAGACTAGCAAATAGGGAGGAGATCTGCTGGAAGATGCAAAGAAAAAGCCAGCCGAGTGAAAATGCCATCATTTACAGATAAACACAGAGCACATTTAATTTTTGAATCCATGAGGTTTGGTAGGCACAACAAGTTACCCGTCCCTGCTGCTATCCTTCATCTCTTGCTCCAGTCTATCAGCATTGTAAGTCAGCGTATCTGGATGTGAAGCACTCCCCATCTGAATGGGCCATTCATCTTCTGACACCGTGCGGGCAGAGCATGTGAAATGTCGAGAGATTAGACACTGCCAGAGCGAGAGATTCCTTGATGCAATTAAAGCGTGGAGAACACATAAATCCCGGATTTAAATGACTCCATCCAAAGAGCTGCCACGCACGGCCCCCTCCACCAACAGGGTGGGCTCATCACCCTTGGAACCAGCCCCGAACCCGATGGAGGAGCTGGTGTTTGGACCATGGAGATGGAGGTTGCCAGCATGCAGCCTTTCCTAACGGGCTGTGGTTGAGGAGACAGTGATGGGTTACTCTGACAGGTGAGGCAGACCTGGTGAAATGGCCCAGGGAAGCAGAGTGAGGAGCAGAGGCGAGATGAAACAGCAGTATCTGAATAAAACCGATGTCAGGGAGGCGGTCATGCTGATATAATATCAGCAATGAGAGTGAGAATGTAAGAAAAAGTACATGGTAAATTAAGCACCAAGGCTGTTAAAGGTCCAGTTATTTTCCAGCTAGTTGCCTTCTGATTGTTCGTTAAAGTACAATATCCAGCCCTGAAAAACAGCCAGTGAAAGTTCACTCATTTTTCCTGTTGGCAAGTGGTCACAGGATCTGGAGACAACCTGGCTCCTTGGATCTTGACTCACTGCAGTGGTGCCTTGGCCATTAATATTCATACAGAAGCTAATGGCGCAGAATTGGGTGTTTGCATTTGTCCTTCCTGGTATTTCCTACACTTGAATGTGGGCAGCATTCCCATTTTTCATGGGACAGGCGCAAAACTAGGTACTGTGCTCAAGCCCTCTCAGAGACAACATGAGAACCCCTATTTTCCACTAAAAAACAAACCAAATAAAATCGTGCATTCCTCAGATCTGAGGACTGAAGCATGACCTCCACATCAACAACACTAGAGGACAAGGGAGAAGAATTGATTTCTGTTCAGTAGAAATCTTATGATTTTTAAGGCAGACTCCTGATTGTGGCAGTGCTGAGCGTGATGTTTTTAGCAATTTCTGAGTCATCAATCCTGGCTCTCCCAGCAGGAGAAGAAAGGAGATGCACAAGCAGCAGTGTCCTAAAACATCATGTTTTCAGAAAAAATTTAAAAAAGAAGAGTCTGTGGTGGCTCAGGGGAGTGCTCATAAAAGCAGCCATCTCTTCCTTGGTCCTTAACCCACTCACTGCCCATGGAGACAGCCTTGGCTGCAGCCCCAGGATTTGCAGGGTGCTGACCCCCAGCACTCACCCTGCCATGATCCTGCGGGCAGGGAGATGTCAACAGCAGCAGGCTCAGCAGGGCACTGCTGGGTCTCTCGTGCTGCCCACATCTGGCACCAGGGACAGCCATTCAAAACTCTGTCAGGCTGAGTGTGACATGGGGCCTTATAGGAAAGGCTAAAATCCCTGACTCCACTCCCAACCCCACCATCGGTGAACTTGTGATCATGGCAAAGCTGACTTTCCTAAACATGCCAGACTCTTGGACTCCACCCTTGCTCTGCAGGAGCTGTCAGTAGCTACACCCGATGTGCAAAGGGCGCAGAGGCTTCACCGCTACATGCCCAGAGAGGTGCTGGGGATGCAGGATGCTCCCCGTGCGGGCGGGATCTCTATCAGCACCCACAGCACGGCTCCCTCCTGCAAGGGACCTGCAGACATGAGCCTGCCCCTTTCGTGCCACCCCAAAGGGCTGTGACACCCTCCCACAGCCCCGTTCCCTGCCACAGGAATGACGAGAAGGAAGCAGCGTGGCTGAGCGCCGGTCCCGAACGCCTCAGTCCCGACGCGTGGGCACAGCGAGACGAGCTCGCCGCCTCCCAAACGTCGGCGGGCGGCACTTCCCTCTCCCTGAAGATATCGCTCCATCTCCGAGGACCGTGAGGGGGAGAAACAAAAAGCTAGAGATGCAGGCTGGCTGAAGGTACGCTGCCAGCGCCCCGTGCTAGCCTTGAAACGCGGGGCAGCGCCGTCCTCGTTCGTGCCTGGCAGCGAATCTCCGCCGCGTTCGCTCCTGCTCGTCGCGCTCGCAGGGGGGACTTTTGGGGCAGGGAGCCGCTCCCGGGTTGGCGTTGATTCATCTGCCGCGCAGCGTTGCGGGGCTGCGGTAGCTGGCAGGAAGCTCCCACACTGATTTTGTCAAGTGCGCCGGGCAATAATGGAACGACACCTCGCCATGTTTGCAAACAAACACTGCCTCCTTTCCTGTTTAACACCATCTGCCACCCAACCCAATTTCCCTGCCCCCATCCCTTCCCAAAAATGACAGCCAGAGACAACTCCAAAAAGCAGCTGCTAAGCCAAACCATGCTCTTTTGTGCTCAGTTTTGAGAGGTGCTGGCAAAGAGGCTGCTGTCCCACGCACGGCACACCCCTCGCTGCACGCTCACGGCTGAGCAGCCGACTGGGGTGGGGGTTTGTTTATTTATTTACTGCAAATACAAACTAGTTCAATGCGGGTTTGCTTTTGGGCTCTTTCATTGCATGGCCTTTCTGACCTCTCAGCTCAGGGGCAGGAGATGATGTGGACATAGGAATGGAAGGAAGAAGAGACTACACTTTGCTCCCCACCTCCATTAGCAGATCAGCTCAGTTTTTCCCTTCACTGATCCTTGTACGCTCCTCTAAGAGCCCTTGTAGGCTCCAAACCTGGGCTGATCGGGTTAGGGCACGTATCTGGCACCCACACAATCGCAAACATTTCCCCAGGGCTGCTGCACAGACTGATGTGCCTCCAGGGAGCAGATAAGTCTTCCAGACTACCTAGCCCAGCTTTTCTCATATACTCTCCTTGAAGCAAAGAAAAGGGTGTACAAGGAAATAACTTCATATAGCCAAGGAACAAGTTTACCCAAAAAGGACCAGGCTCCTCAGGGCTTCAACCAAGGTGGTGGGGGGGAAAAATGATTCCTTGAGCAGAGGCTGTTTGGTTGAAGAAAACCAAACACTGCTCACAGCACTTCAGGTGGGAGCCTGCTGCCTTATTTATCACAAAACTGCAGAAAAGAGACAGTGAGGGTGTTGCATTCCATAATGCCTTGGTTGAGATATTAACACTTCTGTGACACCTGTGTGCTATCCCTCCACTGCATTAACAACCAAGATGATTAACTAGAGTTCATATGCATTGCATTAAAAACCAGAGGCTCTTTCATGTCACTTTTTTGGTACTTGTTCCCATAGCACTCATGTCCTCTCCTTCACATGGCAGAGGTGTCCCTCTTTAACGGCCAAGGAACCGTGCTGATGGATTTCTTGGGTCCTCATCACCTCTGCAAATATTTTAGACAAAAAATACCCAATGCATTTGATATAATTCTTGGTCTCTGAGTGCAAAACAGTGTGCACTGTGCATAGAGCATGTGTTGTGTCCAAGCTACCCCTTTCCTGCACTGGGGATGGAGATGTCCTCTCTTTTTTGAGTGACTCCATCTCTACAATACCAGTTGTTGGTAGAGGGAGGATGCCTACATTAGCTTTCACCTTACAGACTATTTCCTCTTTGGGTGCATTGGCTAGCCTTTTTTCCATGGAAGAATCCTTTCAGTAGGCTACGATCTGCCAGAAAAATAAAGTACTTCCCATCTAGGCAGTGATGAAGATGTTTTATTCCCAGCACAACAACTTACCTTTCTTTTATCAGCTAATTCAGTCTTTTCTGCCCTAGTCACTGACCTGAAGATGAAGCCATCTGTCCACCCTCCAGTAGCCTTCACGTTATGTACCAAAATGTCACAGGATGTGGCACTGACGATCTTTAAGACGGTCCAAATGGAAAGCACTTGCCATGACCTCATGGTTTTTAGATTTCTCATGGTCCTCTCTGAATTTTTTCCTCTGGTACCAAGTCACCTCAGGTTTTCATGTGATGACTCTAAAGGAATTTAAATACTTGAGAGCAACTATCATAATCTTTTTTTAACTATATTTCATAAGTTAGTTGCCTCTGAGGTGGCTGACCTATTTAAAGGCCACAAGTGAGCAGCCATAAGGTAAATCCTCTCCCTGCCCACCAGGTACTCCAAGTACTACACTTTGGATTTTACAGCATTTTGGTTTTACAGGAGAGCAGATACTTGGTTATGAAGTCATGCTGCCCCCAGTGACTGAAATAACTTCTCTTGCAATTGAGGCCACCACCTATTCTTGCTGTAAAACACAGGCTCCCTTTCAGTGAAGTTTCATTTGCTCTTTGATGCTCTCTAAGGCTTCTCATTGCCTATTTTGTTCTCCTGGTAATCAGATCCTCACTGTATTCATCTATCCCTGTTTGCAGAGATTGCTGCTGTGCACCCACTCCACTGTTTTCCACCCCACTTGCCCTGCCCTGATAGCCCATGCCTGAGGGAAGGGATGCTTGTTTCCTCCAGAGACATGATCCTCTGTGGCTTTGTGCTCAGTTGCTGCAGAGGAAACTTTTGGGGTTTTTTTCTGGTTCAAATACACGGATTTAAAGTGCAATCCAGAACAACTGTGAATGATGCCCTCCTTCACCACCCCTCCTCAATCCTCCCTCCAAGGGCATGGGGAGCTAACCCTACCAGCAGCTATTTCAGTATGAGCCCATCCTCTCCATAAATCCCCATTATTCTCCCCTCCAGATGTCCTAACCCTTTATATGCACCTGCATGTATTTTCACAGAGAAGTAGTGTATCTGCGGAGTCTATTTGACATTTCCCTTTTAATTCTTGCAAACAGTATCTATTTGATGGGTTTGGGGGTTGGCCGAGGCATTTAGGATGAATCCATATTTTATCTGCATTTGTGTTTTAGAGAAACAAACCATGAGTCTGTCACCAGAAGGAGTCCTTCAAAGCAAGCCCACATATCAGTGTGACACTCAGCGGTGGGTTCAGTCCTCTTTTGCCCTTTGGGATATATATTCATTGGTGGATGTTGGATGTGCTTCTGTGGAAACTGACAGGCAGTTCAACTCTACATTTACGCCATAAAGTCCATCATTGCCTTTTAGAAAGCAGATATTTCTTGCATCTTCCACCTCCTCAAAATCAACCCCCCCCCCCCCCCC